>VDFB02186534.1:0-29830 GCA_007258455.2 Sequoia sempervirens
ATTGTCAAGGAAGTTACATGTGTGGCACTTGCATCCCCTACTCTCCTTACAATAAGATTACCAATGAGTTAATTGGGGTCACTTAATACCTGTGGTTTATTGGTCTCTAGGAAAATTAACCAAATTGCAAGGGTTTCATGCCCTGGGTGAAATCTAGAACCAAAATATAAGGCCTTTGCTTGCTCTTTTGAATTCAAAATTAGATTTTCACCTTCATGTCTTCTGATTGCATCAAATGCAATAAAAAAAGATATATCCTAGCCCGGTAGCAATAGGTACCCTTCCTTCTTTACCAACTCTTTGCCCCTCTAAGGAGTCATAACATTCATTTCAAGTCCTTGACATTCCTCTAAAATTTCTCTATGATCTCCTTTTCAATCTTAGAGAGGCTTATGCCTAAGATTGTCTATTGCAATTCTTCTAACTTGTTTTTAAGGACAAGATTCTTAAAATCTTGTGTGGCTATGAATTGGCCATCCTACAAGAATTTATCATAGGCTTATGCTCTCATGTCATCCACAACTTTCCCACATGTTTCAAAATTGATGACCAACCTACCATCTATGGGTCTTTCAATCAACATCCTAGGAGGGGGAAGCATTTCTTACACCTTAAGGGCCTCTCCATCAAGCTAATTAGGACTAATTGGATAATCCACTAGAGTCCATGCCATTGGGTGTATCCATTACAGTAGTGTGACTAGTTAGGGACTTGGTGGCACATCTTCTCTAGAGGTGGAAGCACTTGTGCTCGGGGTAGTTGTAAACACATTTTCCAATAACTAATTGGAATTATCAAGCATAGTCATTATCTTGACTATGGGGTCCTTGATGTTCAAATATGATCCTTGGAAAGAAGGATCAACCTTCTTCCTCTTGTTTTCTACAATTTGTATTTTGACCCATATGGCCCTTCTTTGTGAATCCCGGCTCTTAGAAGAGAACTTCCTAATCGGTTCTTCAACATTATCAAGTTCATGGTAGTAAAAAATTTTTTTGTAGTTGGTTCTCTGCCTATGGATGGGCCTTTCAAGATCAAAGTACCTAACTTTATCCACCTTCATTATGTATGGTAGAAACTTTTCATACACTAATTCCATCCCTTCCCTTGATGTGGCCATGAAATCTAAAAAATGTTGCCATGCTTGGGAGAAGGGAATGCTTCTTATTATTCATCAAATAATTCTTATTTGACTCATTAAATTACCACATTATCTCTAGGAAATCTATTCCATTTGGCACATCTTTTGGTAAAAAATGGGGTGCTACTAGGGTCCCATACATTCTGATCACTATTGCATTAGAATAGAAAAACCAATCCCCTAAATTATGATCTATCCCCTTCTCTATGGTGAGGTCCTCAAAAACCTCCTTACCTCCTTTGCTAGTCCCTAATCTGTTTGGAGACCAAGACCATGCTTCAAAAGATTTACAAAGAAATCTTTAAAAACTAAATAGCTGGACTTGCTATAGTCCTTATTCCATATGTAGGTTCACTCTTGGACCAACAATATTTTGGTATACTCACCAACTATCACCGGCACGCGGACGCCGGAGGGTGGTGGTGGCGGAAGTCGGCCGCAACGCGGGATCACTTTAGTCGGCCACAAGGTTGCCGTTTTCTCTAACATATCTTGCAAATCATGAACTGTTATCCCTACTTTGTATAGTAAGCTGTAAGAACTATTCGGTGAGTAGGCATTTAGATTCTCTAGTCAATGGTGGCACTTAAAGGTCTGGTGTCTTTACAAAAAAATCATCAAATATCATGGTGTTGGTGTAAATAAAGAGTTACCTAGTCAATTCATTTGCTAGGGGGACATTTGCATATTGGTTTACTTGGGTCCTAGGAATCTTTCTAGAGATTGTTGGTTTCCATTGGTTGTTATCTTATCTTTTTGACTTTTGTAACATGAGCCTAGGTGGTGATTGGTTGTCTCATGTCATATGATTAGGAGCCTTGTCATAATCTTGTAATCAATATCTCACCTTGGCTGTATGGCAAGGGTTTCATTTTCATATCCTTTAGTCATATTTTGTATGCATATTCTCTCTCTTGTGCTTTCCATTTTGGCCTCCAAGATCTTGGTAAGCGTAGCCACTTCACCCTATAATTGTCCATGTTTCTTTCATATTCTTTGTTGAGGGCACCCAAGTCAATTAGTAGTTGTGCATTAGGGTTTTAGTAAAAAACCTTGCAAATATGATTTTTATCTAGTGGAAAAAGACTCCTTCCATCTTCTATGTATAGGGACCTCATATCAGGGTTGTATGCCTTGGAAATATACCTAATTAGCTCAACATTAATGAATACATTGGGCACAACCATTTTTCTCAATCCTAGAGCCCATAGATTACTTATTGGTTTGTCTACATAGGCATTCTTGTATGCATTCTTGAAAAGTACACACCCCTCAGATGTGATAATGGGGTCCCTGAAACCCTTGTTCCTATCAGAGAGCTTGTCATTTATAATTCCTAACCCTGGACCTATTCTTGGTCTCTCTAATGATCTTGGGAGCTATGCAATAATTTTATCATTTCGACCTATTTTTTGGCTCTTTAAAGTTTTAGCCATCTCTTAATGTAGGCTTTCAAGAGACTAGGGTTTTAAATAATTGGGACTAGGGTTCATTAAATTTTCCACTTTTGGAAGACTCTTGAAAAATTTTGGCAGCATATACCCTTTATAACCCTAGATTTTTCTTCTCACCCAATTGAATTTTAATAACTTACTCACAACTACCTTCGAATTTACGAGTGAAGTCTAGAATAATTACTTGGTATTATTGTGTGTGATGCCCTAATCTTGCCAGGAAAACCCCTTTTTTGGCTTTGGAAAATCACAACAATTCACACTAACATCCAACAATCATGATCTGAATGAAATTGAACAAAGTATTTTTCCCCAAGCTTTCATGAATTCAATAGATTGAAATCCCATCCACCATTAATTTTTGCATGCTTGAACATGTGACCAGTGATAGATGTTTGCTAAGTTTAAATGTGGACTGTCAAACTCAAGATCAACAATAATCATAGAGATTTGAATTTTCCTTTGTGAAGTGACTGCCTCCTTTTTCACCATGCAGATAGGTGTCACCGCTTCTAGGACTTGTGGAGGTATAATAAGAAAAAATAATAGCCTCCACAATAGTGAGGCTTTCCATGAAGTATTGCGATGATGAAACTTATCACAATCTTGTAATTTCACAAGAATAAAAGGTTGGGCCCACCATGGCTTTGTGAAGGCTTTAGCCTCTACAATAGAAATTAGCACATTCTTGAATGCATGTCATTGTTTCACTAATTTACATGGGAAAAGGTGTCAGAAGGGTCCAGGCCTCTATGAAGAAAAGAGTTTTCATGAAATTTTGCACGTGCTCTAAAAATAACTTAATACGACTAGGGAATGAGTGAGACTAACCAAAAATGATGAAATAAGGCTCAATGAGATAAGGTAAAACATTAGAAATAAACCTTAGCCCAAGATAAATATTTGAGACTTGGACACATGTCACCCTTTTGAGAATTCATAAAGCTAGAAAGAAAAAAAAAATCCTCCACGAACTGAAGAGATAATGCGATATGCAGACACCTGTCCATGATGCCTTAGGGAACTTAATACTTTAGGAAGGCATGATAAATATTTCAATAAATTATACGACCAAGCTTCCTAACACATGGGGGATGATGAAAACACAACAAAGGTACCCTTCTAGGTTATACCTTAAGTGACCAAGCATAAAGTTCCCCATGTCAACAACAAAACATAAAGTGCAAGGGATTTTTAAAAGGGTAGGGTTTTATAAAACCCTAATTTATGAGTTTCATACCCTATTTTTGTACAATTGAGGAATTTAAAATTTTAAAAATTCTAGAGAAACCAAATGACTATAAAATTTTACAAGTACCACCACCTTTTACAACTTCACACAATATTATGCTAGCGCACGCAAACAGACATAGAACCAGGGTCTCTTGCATACCCAGACAACACAGTCTCAAGATAGAACATTGAAAACTTGACTTGTGGTACATCCCAACACTTGAAAATTGAAGGGAGAAGATAGATAGACATGCTAAGCTCATCCTCTAATTTACAATATCACAATGACAACTATAGAGAAATGTGGAGCATTTCTCTGAACCTTACATGATTGCAACAACATATTCTTTACTTTGCAAACTCAAGAAACTTTTGTTGTAACTTTTATGCTCTGAAAATAGGAGCATACATGCTTCACACTTGATTCTATCTATCTTCCAAATCATAGGACCATATCTTCAAATTTGAAGGAATGTGGAGCATTCTTTGGAGCTTTTCAGTATAAATTTCTTGAGCCACTAACAACAAGAAAATATTTTATACATTTTACATCATTAGATAGTGAATACAACATTCACAACATCATTCACCTATTCATGAGAAACAATAAATAAAGGAAAAATTTTATAGCAATCACATGACATCCATCATCATATATAATAATTATGATCAATATTCTGATTGCAACACATGCAACCACCCACACACTACCACTTTGCTGACAAAAATGACAACATCATCAAAAATCATTCTGTTGACATCAATGATAAAACCTGTAACATAATTGCAACAACCTTAGCTAGTATATTATAATAATGATCTTCAAAACAAGGTAACTACTATTCTTAAACTCTATGCCAACTCCAAGAAAAAAAAATTCCTCACAAATGAATGATGCTAGTAACACCTAACTCCTTTTTCCTCCTGCTTTTGCTTGGTTGATGCCACTATATCCTTTCAAAACAATCATTATTTTTTCATATTTTCATGTAGGGTGCTCAACTCTAGTCCCTTATTTTAGAACTAAACTTTGAACGATGATTTTATGCAATTTTAAATTAAATTAAACTTATTTTATTTAGGGTTGGGGCCCCAGTTTGGTTTTGCCTTAAATCTTCCGTAGTGTGAGGTTGGTCACAAGTTCTAGTCTCCCACCCCCATGGTACCGAGGGTTGTCGCACTGTACCGTCACGCTAAAAGTTTACCAGCGCATCAGTTTATAGGGTCAAGCACCATTCCCGTACCAAAAAACTTATTTTATTTAATTTTGATCCCTTTTTAATAATAACTATTTATATATTTATATATAATAATAATTTCCTTATTATATTATTATTATATATAAGTTATGATATTTATCATTATCAAACATTTGAAAATAAAACCTTTTATTTTTCCCAATTAAATTAATGTTGCAAAAAATATCCATAAAACATAGTCATTATCTAAATTGTAACGCACAAAAAAGTCATAATGTATTCATGATAGCACAATGCAATCATAATCATACACAATGCAAGATGAATGCAACTACGTGAGTATGTGTGTAGGATTTTCATCATGCTAACTATCATTAGGCGGCTAGGACATCTCTACCTTAGCCATGTTCTCACCTTCAACCTATTCCTACACTCTTGCACTCAATATCTTGTCAATAGGTTAGTCCATAAAACCATAATCAATAATCAAAATACTCACATCGTAATTGTAAGTCTGGAATAAGTAATGAGTAAATAACTGAAAACACTTCTTAATAAGACATTATATCAAAGATTCATAAGCAATTAAACTAATTTAAAAGCAAAAATCCACTGAAAGCATCATATTGTTCTCTATCTCTAAAGATTTATTAAGTCATGGGGCTCTTAGATTTTGTAAGCATTGTGACTGTTAAAATGTCAATCTAGAGAATGAGATGCTGCTAAATGCAATATCTAATCCTATATGATGATTTCTAGATGATAAGATGAAGCTACTGTAATCTATGCTAACATGGATATGATAAAAGGAAGCTATAGTAATCTATGATGCAACCATGATATTGATTCTACTGATGCAATGATTGCTATTGCTAAATGGTATTGCTATTGCTAAGATGCTTGATTGCTTGATTGCTATTCATGCATAGTAAGTTTGCACAATGTTGGGATTCAGGATCCTTTTCCTACTTCAGAAGGTTGTATATATAGATTTCCCGACAACACATTTGCAAAGGGGCAGCACAACAAAGGCTTGGATTTGATCTAGAGGATTGAATGGTGAGAGATGAAGAACCTTGAATTGATCATGGGAATGGTTCCTTCCCATGAAAAACATTGGCCAAATGATAGGAAGAATTAGAGGAAAGAGATTGAAGAGGATTTCCTGCAAGTTTGTCTCCAAATTTTCCCATGAATACCAGTTGAATTAATTAGATATGAAATATCTTTTATTTATTTTTAAGCGAAAAGTGGCGAGCCACTTATAATATTATATTTAATAAATAGATGTATAGAAAATCTAGTTCAAAGGGCATACTAGCAGGAAGAACCAGTAAGAAACCTCCAGTTATAGCTCGAAATTAAACTACTATTGTACCAAAAATTGAAAACTCCGTAAAAGATGACCTCACGTCACATATTACAAAATTAAAACTAAGTCCCGAAAAATGAAATATCTAATTTTATTGGTGAGTGAATAGAGGAGATTTCCTTTATGCCTTCATTTGAATTTTTGGATTTATTCAATTTTAGCAAAAAGAAGATATTTAATTAAATGAAGCAAATATTTGATATTTGCTTATTTAATAAAAAGGGATATGATAATTAAATAAAAACTTTAGGAATTGTTATTTAATTAAGAGGAAACATGATTAAATAATTAAATAATACAAACTATTGAAGTTGCTTATTTAATGATAGAATAAATGAATAAATATAGAAGAAATGATAATGATAATAATAAAATAAAACAAAGTATTTAAATTTGTTTATTTAATTAAGAGGAAATAATATGATAAAAATAGAAGAATTAATAATGAACTATATAAATAAATATTTTCTATTTATTCAATAGTAGAGGAAATTCAGATTAATTAATCAAATAATTCATTTTTAATTAATTATATTCTCTAGACCATTCTTAGGTGTATACATTTTTCCACTCTTTGAAGTGATGTGTTTACGCATTGCTTCATAGAAAATTTTGTCGCTACTGGTAGTATTGACGAAAAAAATTTAGTATGCCCCAGACTTGCCCTAGACATTGAATTTAGCTGATGGTGGATATATGCCCCCTCGAGAGATAAATTGATGATTTTTATGATTTTTATGATTTTTCAGAATTTTTCAATTTTTTTTGTGATTTTGTGATGATTTCTGATGATTTGATGAAGATTCAATGTTGAAATAATTTATCTCCCAATAAAGACTAGAAATTTCCCTTGTGATGAATTTGAATTAATCTCCGCTAAAAAAATAATAATTAATCCCACAAAAATCCCATCTTAAATAACCTATAAAAGGTCAAAAAGGTCATTTTCAAACTCATTTGTGCAACTTGAGTTTGTAAAATTTATGAGAGAGAAAATTGAGCAAGATGCCAATCCCTTACCACACTCACTGGTTCGAGTGTGTGAGACAACACAACCGCCCGACTGCCTACGAACCTCCAGTACGTACCCGTGAACCCCCTCGTTACTTGTGCATTTTTTCATTTTGTGTGCTTTTTTCACGTTTTTAATTTTTAGTTTCTTTTAGTGCGTATGAGACCCGATGTAGCGCTTCCGATATTTGTTTTAGCGCTTTTGTTAAAGTAGCACTTAGGCTAGATACTGTGGAGCTTAAGTAGATTATTTTAGCACTTTTGAAGTTTTAGCGCCTAGGATAGGTTTTGTAGTGCTTTCAGTTTTTGTTTTAGTACTTTGATTAGTTTAGCGTGTTTGCCTTGTAGTTTGGCGCTTTTGATTTCAGTTTTAGCGCTTATATGAAAATGGCTCTTTGACTGCCTGTATTAGCACATTTGACTGATAAAATGGCGCATGTGATGATTTAGCACTTTGAGCACCTATTTTAGCACTTTTAAATGTTTGAATGGTGCTTATAAACACTGTTTTAATGCATCCAAGTCAGATTGATAAAGATTATCAAATTTGTCCTTGATTTTTTCAATTTCGATCGTGTCAGCTATTTGTTTGATATGATTGATGATCTTCATCAAGTAGATGATGTTCAACCTCATGATAGGTGAGGTCTGATGATTGATTGATGATAATTATCCTCATGATATCCGAGGAATAATTATAGTTTGATTGATGAACCTCATGATAGGCGAGGTTGATTTGATGTATTGACCTCATAATAGGTGAGGTTCAATGATGTTCACTCACGAGATTTAATCAAAAGTCTCACCAAGAGCTTATTAGGTTCGATAGGATAATTGATATTTGATGTTTTGAAAAAATAATGACTTTGAATATTTCATGATGATAGGAGGCTTTGACGAACCTCCAGATTAGAGAGCAATTTCCTCAGAATTTTGATTTGATACCATAGATAGCTCAGCCTGAGACAACAGTTATTGTTCATTGTGGATTATCCTCCTTATTAGATATTCCCCAGATTAGGATTAATCGGGGTCTCCTGACAGTCCTAGCAGAGAGGTGGCATAGTGAGCATAATACCTTCCACCTACCTACTAGCAAGATTACAGTCACCCCTGAGGATGTCTAGCGGATTCTTCAGACACCTGTTGTTGGTGATATCGTCATTTATGATTCATCAAAGTAGGGCAGGATTGAGGCTCTTCAGAGATTGTTTTAGGATGATACCATTGTTGGATATTGGATTCTATGGCATGAGATGGTAGATGCTTATGCCACTTTTCCTATAGTACTTGTTGGCTTTATTGGAGGATTCCTTTTTCTTGATCGTAGGTCCAAGGGATTTGCTATTGGTTGGGGCCATGTGCTAGAGAGCATGATTGTTCACAGGATGAGATATGCTTGGGGCATGTGTATGATTTCCCATCTGTATCATGATTTGCATTCTATTGTTTACACTAGAGGTTGGAGTTTATCAGCTGGAGTTACTCTACTGCAGGTGTGGGCATGGAAGCATATTGATGTCATGTGTCCAGTGATTGTGAGGCAGCGACCCACTAGGCGACCTTATGTTCATATATACGTAGGTAGACTTACTCATCCTAGACTCAGTAAGTTGGATCATTAGTGCAAAGTATTGGATGATATGGAGACTGTGACATGGCATCCATATTTAGATTGTGAGCACTAGGATGATGATGATGTTTAGTTACTATTTTTCTATCAGTCGTTTATTCTAATTGGTCAGACTCGTTGGATTTTGGAGAGATTTCTACTTAGAGTGCCCCGTCAGTATGGTATTGTTCAGGGCATTCCCTGGGGTGTTTCCCATTAAGTTCGTCAACAGATAGATTCTATAGATTGGGGGCTTAGGCTATCATATGATTTTGTTGTGCAGGAGTTTCAGGCTCTACCACTTCATTTTTGGGAGATTCATCCAGATATTGTTGAGCCACTAGTTACAACTGATTATGCCGAGTATTTGGTGCTACATCCATTTCCACGTAATACCATTCTTGATGAGCCAACACCATTACTTGCTAAGGAGGAGGTTGTCATTGTACACCGTCACTGATAGAGGAGAGAGGAGATTGTCATTGAGGATGTGGCGGTGGAGGAGGTTGACAGTAGTGGTGATGAAGAGGGTAGCAATGATGAGATTAGTGGAGAGGAGGAGGGGTATGATAGTGGTAGAGATGGATCGGGTGCAGGTAGGTCAGGTCCAATTTTAGAGGAGTATATGATTCCTCATAAGAGGAAAATAGTGGTAGCCCCTTCAGAGTAGTGTGTGTAGCAGCAACAGACCTAGATAGCGAGTCTACAGGTATAGGTTCAAACTTTACAGGGTTAGTTGACTTAGGCCCAAGGTTTATTGACACAGACACAGGCACAGATGCAAGCACAAGCTCAAACTCACACACAGGTACAGGATCAGTTGACTGTAGCTTAGACTTAGATTACATCATTGACAGTTGAGAGGGATGCCGCTAGATGGGCTGCAGATCAGGCTCAGGCTACAACTGACAGATTGCAGAGATTGGTTGATGGTACCTCTGTAGCGGATTACATGCAAGAGGTTGTTTGTGTTGGTCAGGAGGTAGAGTATTACAAAGGTAAATACTATGATCATGTGCCTTCAGAGCAAAGAGTAAGTTATGTGTAGTCTCGATCTAGTAGGACTTGTACTAGGATTGTCAGTGCAGATGTGACACAGCCTCTCCGAAGAGACTCGAGAGATCTTGGTACATCTGGTGGTGGAGGGATTGGTCCTAAGATGCCTGCACCATCTAGAGCTAGCAACACATAGCTTTATGATTGTACCCTCTGTTATATTGTGAGATGTGATGGAAACTCTAATTATTTTGATTCACAACTATTTTTTGATGATATATCTCTCTTCATTTCAGACATCATTGTATACTTGACATTATTATTTTGAGATCTATATGATATGCAGTGGACTTTATCGATCTATTATGTGTTCTATATGATTCTATGATGGATGTATTTATTTTCTATGTTCTATGTGCTATGTGATGATCCTTATATTATGATTTTTTGGATGCAGTTTTATAATCATGATGATATGCTTATGATTTATGATGTTTTATCTATGATGTGTAAATATGATTATGTGCCTAATTATAATGTATGGATGCATGATGCATGTAGTTATTTACATGGATGAAATAGATGAATGAATGATGAGAATTTCCAAATTATATGATAATGTATGTATATGTATTTTTTAATAATAAATGATGTTTTAAATGATATATGATGTGTGATGTAAATGGGATCTATGCACTTTTATTCTTGTGATATATTTTAAATGTAAATATATGATGTAATAGATGATTGAATGATGAATATAATGATATGATAATTGAATACATAATATATGTTATGGTGAATGGATGTATGATATGGAAATGTAATTACATGATATTGTGGATGTTTTTGATTGATTTCTCATGTAGTTTTATGATGTGTGATATGAAAAATATGATATGATCAATGCAATTTATTTGATTCAAAAATACGAATGATGAAATGATAATTTAAATGCTTTCTAATCTATGCAATGAAAATGAGTATGCATCTATATGATAATGATGATTTTTTTGTTAATGTCAAGTAAAATCAATTTATTATGAGAAAAGATATCATTGTTTTTGAATCCTTTACCAGCTTTCGTAACAAAAACTCTACAAATGTAGAACTATCATGAATGCAATCTATTCTATCATGCAAATCTACATGCAAACATTGGCATCTTAATAGTCCATTTATTGTGCTTTGTATCATCATTGAGCTTTAAAATGTTGAAAGTAAGTACAAGCATCGATGGTATAATTTAGACCATGATGACCTAAGTACTACTTCCATGATTTTTGATATTGCAAGTGAACACAAGCATCTAGGTATAATTAAATTGAGATGACTTGAGCATTTCTTGCGTAAACAAACAAGAATCAATCACTTTCCTATGTGAATTGGAATTTCATCCATGATACTTTGTAGAGCACTTCCCATGACAATTCACACAGTAATTATGATTAATTCACCGACAGTAGACAAAGAAAATACCATTCTCCTTCCTAGCTTCTCTAGTTCAATACATCATTGAGTTGCTCCAAAGAAATGATAACAAAGATCAAAGTACAACATATCCAACCTTTGCTTAAAGTATTTCAACCATTTTTTAGATTAGATCATCCATTTTGATTTCGATTATCTGATTTTTTTGTGATTTTCTAAGATTTTGACCAAAAGAACTAACCTAAAGGGGGATGATCAAAGATTAGCCTTGCCTACGTTATACACACAAAGACCACATAGTTTGATTGACACAGACTCTATTTTTTGACTTTTTGAGGCTGACTTTTTGAGATTGACTTTTTGACTTATTTTTGAATTTTTTGTTGTGATATGGATGTCCAATGTGTTTCTGATGGTGATTGATGTTCCATGTTGGGTTGTATTTCAATTTTTGTTTTTGTCGCATTGTCATACTATTGTTTTTCCATTTGGTTAAGCTTGAGATTTATTGCCCCCAGTGAGGTCCATATTTTGCCCCCAAGCTAGGGTGGGACATGACCATATTGTAATGAAATGATGATGGATGTAAAATGATGGTGGAAGTAATGACCATGACATGTGTCCAACAGATAGAAAAGCTAGTTTAAATCACAAATAGCACTTTTTTCTAGGTTTTCACTACTTTTTTTTATTGCTCTTTTTCATTCTTTATGATTTTTCTATATTTTTCTTTTTTCTAATTTTTTTGTATTTTCCTGTCACCAAGACTCTTGTTTGCCAAATTTTCATCAAGGTAACCATTGAACCGTGCACTAGGTTATTTAGGTGTAGAACTTTCTGGGATGCATATTGTTGATAGGATCATCAAATAGATCCCCTTTAGGTGTAGACAATTGATAGGCCCTAGATCCATAAAGTAATATGATGACAAAGGGACCTAGCCAGTTAGGTTCAAATTTCCTTTTCTTTTCTCTGTCTTGTTGATTTGTAGGGTTTTCTTTTAGAACCAAGTCCCCAACCTGAAAGAGTCTAGGATTTACCCTTTGATTTTAGATTTTGGACATCCTCTATTGATATGTCATCAAATGGTTCACAACTTGTTGACGACGCTCATCAAATAGTTCCAACTCTTGCAGTCTAGAGACCTTATAATCCTCATCTAGAATGATACCTTTCAATGATACACGAAGTGATGGAATTTCAACCTCAATGGGTAGTATAGCTTCTAATCCATATACCAATGCATATGGTGTTTCTCCTGTGGGTGTTCTGATGCTAGTTCGATATGCCCATAATGCAGGATTTAACTAAACATGCCAAACACATCTAACATCGTTAACCATTTTCTTTAGAATTTTTAGAATTGTTTTGTTTGAGGCCTCTATTTGGCCATTTCCTTGAGGGTAGTACGGTGTTGAGAAACGATGTTGGATATGAAATATTTCACACAATTCCTGGACATCCTGGTTCTTAAAAGGTCTACCATTGTCTATGATAATGGACTAAGGAAATCCAGACCTACAGATGAGGCAGTTCAGTATGAAAGAGGAGATCTGCTTTCTAGTGATTGTTGTTAATGGAACTGCTTCTATCCATTTTGTCAAGTACTTCATTGTTGTGATTATAAATTTGTGCCCATTGGATGAAGATGGATTTATCTTTCCTACCAAGTCTAGTCCCCACTGAAAAAAGGGCCATGTTGATGTAAATGGATGCAATTCTTGCGCCGATGCATGGATTAAGTTACCATGGATCTAACATTTCTGGTATTTCTTAACAAATTGATAAAACTCCTCCATATTTGGCCAACAATACCCCAAATGGAGGAGTTTCTTTGCTAAGGTTGGTCTGCTTGAATGAGTTCCACAAATACCTTCATGAACCTCATGTAAAGCTGTCTCAAACATGTCATGTTCAAGACACTGAAGAAGAGTACCATCTAGACCTCGACGGTAAAGTATTTCAACAATTAATGTATGTCGTGCGGATTGGCAGGTGAAGTTGCATTTTTGGTTTCTAGAAAGATCGGGAGGAAGGATATTATCTTTCAGGTAAGCATAGGTTTTTCCATAAATGGAGGATTCAACATCAACTAATTGGCATATGGTCTTAGATTTTGGGTTATCATAGGCAGGAGTAGACACTTGTTCTACCATAAACTCATAACAACCTCATTTTTTTGGAAATTGTAAAAGAGAAGCAATTGTAGCCATAACATTTGTAGCTTTGTTTTTTTCCCTGGGAATCTGTTCAAACTTGATATCTACAAAGTAATTTTTGAGCTCATCTATCATCTTCTTGTATGGCATCAACTTTTCATCCTTTGTCTAATATTCGTCATTTACTTGATAAATGACTAATTGTGAATCACCATATACTTGCAGTTCTCTGATATTCCATTCAACGTCCATTTTGACACCAATAATCAAAGCCTCATACTCAAATATATTATTTGTGCATGAAAACATGAGTCTATAGGACCTTGGGATTGTATGTCCTTGAGGTGTGACAAAAAGGATGCCCGCACCAGACCCATGTTGTGTGTATGACCCATCAAAATAGAGCCTCCATGTTTGTGTTGTCACAGTTAGAATGTATGCATTAGGAAACTCAATGTTCATTGGATGATCATTAGATAATGGAGCTTCAGCGAATTGATCAAAAATCACTTGACCTTTTATGGCTTTCCTATCCACAGAATGGATATCAAATTCACTTAAGATCATGACCCATTTGGCTAATCTCCTTGTTAGAGAAGCCTTACTGAGTAAGTATTTTAACAGATCAATCTTTGCAATGAGCTTAACCGTGTGGGTCAACATGTAATGCCTCAATTGTTGGGTAGCAAATACCACTGCCAAACATGCTTTCTCGATGAAGGTGTAGTTTATTTCATAACCATTCAGAGTCCTATTGATATAGTATATAGCTTGTTCCCTTCCTTCAGGATCTTCTTGTGCTAATATAGCTCCTAAAGAAATATTTGTTGTTGCTATTTATAATAACAATGGTATCTCTTTTGTAGGTGGCATGAGTATGGGAGGCGACATCAAATATTGCTTTATTTGAGTAAAAGTTGTTTCACATCCTTCATCCCACTGAAAGAGACATTCTTGTGTAGTATATATGATTGAATGGATGACTTTTATCTACCAATTGGGAGATAAATCTCCTGATTGATTGTAACCTGCCCTGTAGAGACCATAGCTGACTGATATTCTTGGGCTGCGACATTTCCATTATTGCTTTGACTTTAGCTGGATCCACTTCTATGCCTTTTTCTGAAACTATTTATCTGAGGAGTTTTGTCGATGTAACCCCAAATACACACTTTTTTGGATTCAATCTGACATTGAATTTTTCTAGCCTGGTAAATATTTTTCCCAGAATCTCTAGATGTCCTTCCCTAGTGTATTATTTTTCTAATATATCATCAATGATATTCCATAAAAGTATGCATCATGTCATGGAAAACAGTTGTCAATGCACGCTGATATGCTGCACCTGCATTTTTCAACCCAAAGGGCATGATGTTCCAATAGAATGTGCCCCAAGGACAGGTGAATGTTTTCTTCTCCTGATCTTTGGGTGCTATCTTGATTTGGTTATACCCTGAGAAGCCATCCATTAGCAACAACATGGTATGTCTTACTATTAAATCAACAATAATGTCAATGTTTGGTAAAGGAAAATCATCCTTTGGACATGCCTTATTTAGATCTTTGAAATTCGTGCATATTCTGATATTGTTGTTTGGTATAGATACAGGTACAATATTTCAAATCCACTCAACATAATCGATGGATCTAATGAACCCTACATCCAACAAATTTTTCAGCTCAACTTTTACCATCAATGCGATGTGGGGATGCATTTTTTGTAGTTTTTGTTTAACTAGTTTGATTCTGGATGGTAAAGATAGATGATGCATCAGGAGATCTGGATCTAGCCCTGTCATATTAGAGTAAGACCAACCAAAGTTGATATGTCTCTCTTCAAAGAACTTGACAAATTCTGGCTTTTACTGTTTTGTCATTGATGCTGCCAGATGTAGCATTTTTGTCTTTTTTGTTGTGCCAATATTGATCGACTATGTAGGTTCCACCATCACTGATGATCTTTCATGAAAATGTTCTGGAAGGGTGTCAAATCTTCCATCCTTTGGTGCCTCATAGAGGTTTTCACCGTCAGATACGCTCTTTATTTTTACTTTTTAAAGATCTAATGTTTCCATTGAATGGTTTTCACCATTAGATCTATTGCCCCTGTTTTTAGTTTTACAACTAAAATATTTGACACACTCTTGACCCAGAGTGTCATTATGAGATTTATGATTTGCACTTGTGTCAAGTTCATCACAACAAAGGAAATTTACGATAGCATCATTGTTCTCAAAGATAGGGATACTGATAGGTTCAATTGGTTCCCAGTCGATAAGTTTAGGATGCATTAATGGTAATAAGTTATCGGATTGGTTAAAGTCAATGGCAGTAAAGGTTCTGATGGCAATGTTGTCAAAATTTTCACTCTTAATGGCAAGGTCTATGATATTATTCTCCTCCAAGTCATCTATCTCACTTGAGTCATCGATATTTTGTGATCCAGATACAAGGGGTCTAGTCCCTAAGCTTTGTCCCTCCTTGCGTTTAGATGCATACTCTTTTATAAAGTCAATTTGTATGTCCCTGAATGACATTTCTGATAAAGAGTCCCACTCATATTCATTAGAATTTGTCTCAAAACTATCCCATATTTGAAGGATTCTTTCTACAACTCTATGAGTGTTTTCTTCTTTTGTTTCTCCTGTATAACCCAGTCATGTTTTGTCTTTTGGTTGTAGTGTGAGAGGTTGAATGGGGTCTACATTTCCTTCTTTCCTCTTGCCTATGGGTCCTTTTCCTTCATATCCCATTTTCTCTAAGATAGCCTTTCCTATTCCATACTTATATGTTTTAATGCTAATATTTGTTGATTTAGGGGCTTCCTCATCTTTATACAGCCAATTGAGAATGGCCTTGTCATCAGATTCTTCTCCTAGAGTGCCTGCCTTTACAAATCTATTATTTAAAGTTGCGGTAGGTGTCGATGATGGTTGTGTCAAGGTTGATGGCTTTCCATATGTTCTTGGTGATGGCAACAATTGTGAAAGACATAAAAATTGCTCAAGGGAATACTCTCCCATGCCCTTGTCTTTCAACTGGATCTTGTTTCTGAATTACTGTGATAGAGAATCTAGTTGAGCTTCATTGCTTGATGATGTGGGATCAACAATAGTTGTTTCCTTTAATTGGTCCTTTTTCTCAACCCATTTGGATATAAAATTTAGTTTTTTTTCACCATTGGATGAACTAGAGGTGTTTGCTTCTTTGTTATGGGGGACCAAATTGTCTTGAGTTGCTTTAAGCATGTTACAAGTCTGGGGATTATTGTTATCAGCTGATATAGTGACTTCCTATCCATTGAATGGAAAATTTAAACATTGATGATAGGTCGAAGGCACTGCCTGCATTTCATGTATCCATGGACATCCCAAGAGTATATTATATGTTAGCTCCTTTTCTAACACTTGGAAAACTACATTCTTAAAAATTGGTCCCACTTGAATTAGTAACACAATCAACCCCTTGGAAGATCTCTCTTCTTCATCATAGGATTTTATTGTGATCTTTCTTCTTGCATCAATAACATTGTCTAAATAACCTAGTGCATGAATTAGTTTTAAAGTAAAAATGTTTAATCTAACTCCACCATCTATTGAGACATGTTTAACATGGTGTTTATGGATTAAAAATTCTATATGAAGGAAGCATTGTGTGGATGATTAAGTGACACATCATCTTGTTCAGAGAATGACACACTATGAGGCATGGTCAAATGTCCCATCATAGCTTGAAATTAATAGACATCCATATTATTGGGTATCGTTGTGGCCACAAGAGCCTGTTCTAAAACCTCCTTATGTGATGGTGAAATTTTGAGTTCCAGTATGGATATCTGTTATGGCATCTTTTGTAGTTGATAGACTATGCTATATTGATTTGGAGGGGGATTATTTACTTCAAGTGCAACTCCTTTTAGTATCACTTTGGATTTCCCCCTCATCGTTACATTGACTGGTCGACAGTCCTGTCTTTCCCTGATTTTTATGACATTGATTTGGTTGTTGTATGTGTTTATGTTTGGGATCACGTTCAGGGATGTGATGTCATGGATGCTAATGTTATATGTTTGATTATCAATGATATTATTTTCCTCAACCTCAGAAATGCAATGAATGGTGTTGTCATAAATTTAGTTTAAACTGTAGACGTCTAATTTTGATCACTTCCATATGATCAAACGCGTCTCCTTGTTCATCCGGTTGCTCATCCCCTTTGTCAATATTAATTAAACCAGGTGTTTAATTAATACCCTGCATCTTGCACAAAGGTCCTAAAGTATTCAATTTAATACTTTGCCCCTCTTCCTCCTCTAAATTAAATAAATATGCCCTTTTATTTAATTTAGTCATATTCCCCTTTTGAATTAAAATTCATTTTTAATTCATCTTTTCTCTCTCATGGTCACATCCTCCAACTTTTGCAAGTTGGTCCTTAATCCATTTTAAATGCTTCATCTTCTTCTAATTAACCAGGGTTAGCATGTGCACACCCTTAATCATCATTAAGGTCACATCCTCCATAATTTCCCACTTGCCTATAATCAGTCATTAGCCTATCTAACTGGGGACTTGCACAACCTTAATCATTTGATTAGCCTAACCTAATCCTCATCCTACTTATGGCACATGTCTTTAAGTCAACCTTATTAAAGGATTTCTCCTTTTGGACAAGGCATCCCCCTTCCCCATGTGAATTTTTAATTCACCTTTTAATCCCCCAAGGCACCTAAAAGGAATTTTTAATTCCTTCACTTCTCCCCACATGTCCTCTATTCATTCTTTATTCTTTCTCCATCCCCATAAGGATATTTGAGGAATTTTTAATTCCTCCACTGTCCTCTCACCCACATGGGGACAAGGACCTCCTTTATGAGGAGATCTTGTCCAATCCCAAGGTACTTTGTACCCCTCTCCATGTCATGTCCTTTCCCTCCACCTCATGTCCACTTCACCTTTTAGGGCTATCTCATATGCCACATGTCAAGATGTGAGGGCTTGTGAGTTCTCAACTCACCTTAGCCCTACATCTTGATATTTGGTGGATCAATCTCAACCGTCCATTTCCCCTAGGATTTCCCAAAAATCCTATAAATACCCCCTCTTTTCTCTCATTTTGGGGAGATCATTTTGTGCTAGCCAAACTTTGCAGTTTTGTTTCTCAACCAACACTTAGCTATTTTCATGTTTCCAAGCATCATTTGTATCTCACATCTCACATCTTGTGCCATCCAAGGAGCATACACATTAAAGATCGAAGGGCCAACCAAAGGATCGACTCAACGCAAGGTATAAAGTTCCATTTCGTGGCTTTGTCTTGTTTTGTTTCCAACTTAGGCTAATCTTGAGGTGTAGGTTGTTTTAAGTTGTTTATTTGCACTCCTTTTGGCTTGTTGCTTGCTTTCTAACACTCCATTTTGACCTATCACATTTCTGGCACGCCCAGTGGGACCCACAAACGGGTCTATTTTCTTCACGTTTGCTATTTTTTGCATTTTTCAAGGTCCAGGTTGCAGGGTGGCGGACTGGGCCTAATAGAGTGGCGGATCTGTCCAGAGGTGGCAGACTAGGCCTAACAGAGTAGCGGATCTGTCCAGAGTGGCGGACTGGGCCTAACAAAGTGGCAGATTTGTCTTCCGGTGGCGGATCTGTCGTGCTATGGCGGACCTGTCTTGCAGTGGCGGACTGGTCCTGACAGAGTGGTGGACTGGTCTTGACAGAGTGGCAGATTGGTCCTGATAGAGTGGCAGATCTATCCTTATAGAGTGGCGGACCTGTCCTCCAGAAGGTAAAAAAAAAAATTTCCAGTTTTCCTGAATTGTCTTTTGGTAAAATAGGAACATAGTTTAATTAAAGGGGTGTCAATAAACCTTGCTTGGCATGTTTGGGAAGGCTATTTGACGTATCCAATCCCCTTGCACCATTTGGTGATCCTGGGTGACGAGAAATCATAGCTTTCCAAGTCCTTTTGAGTCACGTATTTTTCACTTTCTTAGCGGGACCTGCTTGGGGATTTCATCACCCCAAGGGACGATTCCAACCACGCATACCAGCGGGGTATATAAAGGGGGGAGAGCAAAAGTTGTACCCCAATCCAACCACATTGTAATTGGCGAAGCGTCGGGATGACGTGAAGAGTTGGTCTGAGCCTCTAGTATCTCACTAAGGTTCCCGACTCACGCTTATAACGAGTTGGTGTTCACGGTTTGGGCCTCACGTACCGGGTGTATATCGAGGACTTCTTAGAAACCATGTGCATCCTAGAGTAGAAGACATTGTTGACCATACCCGTTTCTACTAATCTTAGGGTTGTGCTGCTTGAATTGTCTTTCTTGTGCAAAAACTAGTGATTATCGATTTGGCCAAGTCTTTTTATGATTGCTACAATTTGGGTCCTTTGCCTTTGCCATCCATCAAAAAAACCAAGCTTAAGTTTATCCTTTGGCGGACTTAACCTTATCTTTTAGCAAACCTGTCCTTGTGCTGTGGCGGATCTGTCCTAGTGCTGTGGCGGATCTGTCCTACTGCTGTGGCGGAGTGGTCCCAGTGCAGTGGCAGATTGGTCTTAGTGTAGTGGCAGATTTGTCTTAGTACTATGGCGGATTGGTCCTAGTGCTGTGGCGGATTGGTCCCAGTGCTGTGGCAGATTGGTCCTAGTGCAGTGGCGGATTGGTCCCAGTGCTGTGGCGGATCTGTCCTAGTGCAGTGGTGGATTGGTCCTAATGCAGTGGCAGATTGGTCCCAATATAGTGGCGGACCTGTCCTTTTGCAGTGGCGGACCTATCCCTTTGGCCATCTTATACCATCATTTAGCATCCATTGTCCATCTGTTTTGAACACCAAAACGATCATTTAGCGTCCAAAACGAACATCTATATGTCCATTCCGAGCCCTTCGTTCTAAGGGTCATTTGTCCTGAATAGTCTTTTGCTTGTTTCGAGAGCCATTCATCTATCTTGAGACACTCCCCGTCCGTCCTAAACACGCTTTCGTCTTTGATCTCCGTTATTCCATATAAACCCCATTAGAGTCGTCATCCAAGTTGACCTAGGTATTCATCCCCAATCACAATCATCATAGCTGGCTTAGGATCGCTATCCGTCTTAGGTCAGTTATCCTTTTCGACCCAATCAATCTGCTTCTATCTCAAGTTGGATTCGGTGTCGTTATCATACATCCACCTTTTAATCAATACCTAGTGTTACCAAGGATCCTTCTTAAACTTGGTTGTGGATCTCGGTCATCATCATCACATCAATCCTAATCATCATATCGATCTAATCCCCACATCATCAAACCTATTCGGATCAAAACTCAGAATCTAGGTTAATCCAAAATCTACCAATCAATCCAATCCAATTCCATCAAGCAAATCCACGTTGACCTAATCAATCGTCGTCAACTAATCTTTCATCAAAATCAAATCAATCTCTCATCATCAAGGTGTTTTCTAATAGCTTAATCTACTTCATCATCTTGCATGCCCATTCAGACTCGATCACAAGCAAAGAAAATGGCCGACCAACAAGCCCTGAATGCCCAATTAAACAACCCACAAGATCTCACCAACACAGTCAACATCACATCAGACCCGAACTATGGTGCTAATATCCCTCACGACCCCCACAACGGTACCTCATCGCAATCCAATGTGGATGGTCAAAACACATCACCACCTGGGGAAGAAAACATGGCCGATCAACCTGAGCTCACGTTCGAGGAGCACTTTAGCAACCCAGTTAATGCACAAATGACGGAGCACCTTCTCGAAAGACATGGTGACTGAATCTTGGCTCACTTGATTGACAAAGGCGTCAAGTTGCCGTCAAGTGTCGACGTATCCAAGTATGGCACCTCCACATCTAATGTACCCCAAGTTGCACATGACATCCCCAGTAGCTGGCATCAACCTGAGTTCGGCAACGCTGTCCTATATCCCATTGGCAATCCCACACATCCAACCATCTCAGTCACAGGAGCCCCCCAAACTATTGATCCCAATGATCCTTTTGCCTATGGCATGCCACAAAACATCCCGCAACCGCAACCATTAATGCTACCGGCACCACCCCCCTCGAACCCGCTTCCTGCCAACACTGGGGGCAACCCTTTCACTGCCTTACCCCCACCTCTTGGGGCTACAAATCCTCCACCATCGTCGATCCTATCTCAACAGCCGCCCCAATCCAACATCCCTCCTCCATCGTCATTCAACCCTCTGCCATCGTCCCAATCCAACATCCCTCCTTCAGCGTCATTTAATCCTCCACCATCGTCCCAATCCAATATTCCTCCACCATCGTCGTTCATACCTCAATAGCCTCCACAACTGCCCCAATCCAACATCCCTCCACCATCATCATTCATATCCCAACAACCTCCCCAATCCTACGCTCCCACTAGTGCTCAACAACCTCCCTCGCACAACATCTCAATCGCACCTCCACCTCAACAAAAATCATTGGTCAATCCCCTATTTTCAACATAACCATCACAACATCAACCAAAAGGAAATCAACCTCGGCCTTCAGCCCTAACCGTATCTTCGTTCCTTGCATCCATTTCACGCCCACAAGCTCAACCACAACATAACATCCCATCTCGCCCATCACAGGCACCACCTATGCATCAACAACAATATCAACAACCACCTCATCAATACAACTATTACAACCAGCAACAATATCAACAACAACCCTCCTATGGGGCATCACAATAGTCATATCAACACCCCCAATATCTACAAGCTAATCAGCAACACTTTCTCCATACTTCCCAACAATACGCCACCCACAACTACCTAACCAATCAATATCCCACCTCACAACAACAACCTTTTTATCAACAAGGTCCCTTGGCATATCAACAAGAGGTACCACCTCCTCATTATCCCCACACCCATCCCCAAACATCCTCTCAGAATCCACAATCATCCTATCATCAATATCTATCTAACACGTTGGCCAATGCAGACATACTAGAGATAAAAGCCGCACTAAAAGATCTCCAGGCAGGGACTAGCAAGCAATCGTTCAAGTTCGAAGATATATGTCCCTATCCGTATGATCCCTCCATCTCATTGATTCCCTTCCCCAAGCATTTTGAGATGCCAAAATTTGACAAATATAAGGGGAACAAAGATCCTAAGGCCCACCTACGAGAATTTTACTCCTAGTGTCAAGAAGTGATCCACAATGACAACTATCTCTTGCGTCTGTTCCCCCGAAGTCTGGGGAGTGACGCGCTAGGGTGGTTCATGAACCTCGACAAGGGGTCTATAAAATCTTTTGTGGACTTGTCAGAAAGGTTTGTCTCCTACTTCTCCTTCAACTTGGAGAAAGATATTGATACCCTAGATCTTCTCAAGGAGAAACAACGTGAAGGGGAAACTTTTACTAGCTACCTCTAGAGGTGGCGTGCCCTGGCAAGCCGAATGAAAACTCCTTTGAAAGAAAAGGACATGGTCACCCTCTTCATGGAGAATTCCCATCCTGACATGGCTCACAACTTCCGATTACACTGTGTCACCACTTTTGCGGAGGTGGTGGAGAAAGGACCCATCCTTGAGCGTGCTCTTGTTGCCAAGGGGCACATCAAAATATATAACCAAGATAGGGAAAGGACATTCAACGACAAGCCACGTTTCTGGAACAAGAACAAGAATGCGGTCAATGATGGTGTCACTAATACTAAACATGTCCAAGTGGCCAACGCATCCCAGAAACAACAGCAATCTGTACCTAATGCCATATCCGTACCGCAAGGGACACCCCGTCCTCCCCAACAGTCCAATCAAAATAACCAAGGGAACCCTAAACGCCAATATGCTCAACTGGGAGAACCCTTGAGTGTCATCTTCAATAAACTGTTGCAGATCAGCTATCCAATCACGTACCCCATCACCAAGCCACTAGACGAATCCAAACCTAAGCCCGCATGGTTTAGGGAAAATGAATATTGTGAGTTCCACAAAATTAAAGGGCACTCTTTGAATAAGTGTCAGGGTCTGAAAAACTACGTCCAGGATCTCATCGATCGAGGTGACATCAAGGTTGATCCTAACCAAGCTCCGTCGTCCAATGCTCAGTTACAAATTTATCAAAACGCTTTCCCAAACCATAACCAAGGCCCGAGCACTTCCAACAGTAATCCTCAAAACAACAGCACAAATAACGTGAGTTACAAGAATGTACCCTTCAATTATGAGGGTATTATTCATTACATTGAGTAGGTAGAACCTCGTGTATCCATGATACATGTCAAAGCTAAAGACTCTCAATGTGTTGTTACCACACGACGAGCCCGCATCACCATTCCTGCAGCCTCTGCACCTGCCCAACCGACTCCTGTAACTTCCCAGTACAATATCCTTGATCACTTGGGAAAGACCCCTGCGCATATCTCCATCTTGGATTTACTCAAGTCTTCCCCCGTGTATCAAGAAATCCTTAATAGAGCCCTACAGGAAACCCATGTGCCTAATAATATAGATCCTACACAGTTTCAAGCCTTGGTAGGACACCTAGCTTCATCTCACCAACTACACTTCAGCCACGATGATATGCCCAACATTGATGCTAATCACAATCGTCCCTTACATATTGAAGTCGTAGTCGCTCGGCATAAAATAAAAAGGGTCTTGGTAGATAATGGCTCTGCCCTCAACTTGTGCACTTTAAAATTCATAAAGTAGGTGGGGTATACTCAAGCGGACCTAAGTAACCAGATTATTACAATCAAGGCTTATGACAATGCAGAAAGAAATTTAGAAGGGATCATCAATCTTCCGGTCCAAGTGGGACCGGTAGTTCAGTACATCACCTGCCATGTCCTTGATCTGGACTTACCATATAATCTCCTCCTCGGCCATCCATGGCTCCATGCTATGCAAGCCATGCCTTCCACCTACCATCAGTGCCTCAAATTCCCAGTCAACGGACAAGAGGTCACCATCTATGCTGATCCCCAACCGTTCGAATATTGTCGCGCCCTAGAGACATCATTTCCCCATTTGCATTATTGTCCTGGGGTTGAAATGGGGGCATCTCAGCCATCACCCATTAATCCACCATCCACCGTCATAACCACGCCATCCTCCACTGATCCTACCGTCACAAAAGTCCAGATCATTGACAAAGGGTGTGGCGAGTATGAAATGCATACTGCTCTTAATGTAGCGACCATGCCACCATCACCACACGAGTATGGTCAACCTTCCCATGCTACCCCAAAAGAGGACAAGACTGTCACCTTCCGTGGCAACAACATCCCTACTACCACTTTTGTATCCCCAAGTATCAAGACAGATGCGCCCGAAGAAGACATAAGCCAATGGGTTTACCGAGAAGAGCCTCAGCCGGAAACTCCTCTCAAAGAATACTTCCAAGAAAAGTACCCTTGGCCGACAAAGTTTGTGGAAAAGCATAACTATCAAGGCAGAGGCCTGGGAAAGCAAGAACAAGGGCAGTTACAACCCATTGATACATCTCCGCTATCAAAAAATGTGGGCATTGGGTATGACAAAGAGCAAAAAGGCCCCGAAACATCGTCTAATGCTTCCAATAGTGTAGTTGTGGACAACGGCTTATTGGAGGACATACCCGAGGAGGAATCCATGATACGTGCGTACGATGATTTTGATCATGCCGACCTATCTTCCATGTTCGAATGCCTATCCGTCTGCACTATTAGCCTATCCCTTCACCATCCTGAGCTCATTGATTGGGACCTACGAACTAGCACACCTATCAGTATGTCTGCAGATACCTATGTTAACCTTATGGGATTGGGGGAGGATGAACACTCCAGTCGCAAAAGTAAGAATAAGAAAAATAACAAACAGTCATCTAGTGAAAACCTCCCTGAGGCACTTCGTGACCTTGAAAAAGTAAAAATAAAGGACGCATCTGATGGCGAAAACCTCGAAGAGGCGCTAGAAGATGGAGATGTTCATCTTCCCCTTATGGGAACTCAGCTATCTACCAGATCATCTGTTCTGATTGAAGAAACGTAAGAGATTAATTTGGGAACTGCTGAAAATCCCCAGATCACCTATGTAGCCAAGTCACTCTCCGAACAAGAGTTTTCGATCTTTGCACAGCTACTCCAGGAGGGAGTTGTTAACTTTTCTTGGTCATACTCGGACATGCCAGGCTTAGATCCTGCCTTGGTGGTTCATCACCTGGACATCCGCCCAGACGCTAAACCTGTCAAGCAAAAACTCCGCAAGTTGCATTATTAGTCAGGAAGGAATTAGAGAAGTTACTGGAGGTAGGATTTATCAGACCAATTGACTACTCCGAATGGATCTCCAACATAGTGCTAGTAGCTAAACCAAATGGTGACATTCGGATATGTACAGACTTCAGGGATCTCAACAAAGCCTGTCCAAAAGATGACTTCCCCCTACCCAATATTGACATGTTGGTCGACCTAACAGCAGGACATGAGATGTTGTCCCTTATGGATGGCTTCTCCGGGTACAACCAGATTCGAATTGCACCTGAAGACCAACACAAAACTGCCTTCACCACTCCTTGGGGCACCTTCTGCTACAATGTTATGCCCTTCGGTCTCAAAAATGCAGGGGCAACTTATCAGAGGGCAATGACGGTCATCTTCCATGAACTCATACATATCATCATGGAAGACTATGTTGATGACCTATTAGGGAAATCTAGAACACGAGCAGAACATCCTGCCATCCTGAAGAAGATATTTGAGCGGTTAGAGCATTATAAGTTGCGGCTGAATTCAAAAAAATGTGTCTTTGGGGTCACTTCTGGAAAGTTATTGGGTTTCATAGTCTCTCGCAGGGGCATTGAAGTTGATCCCGCTAAGGTAAAGGCTATCCTAGACATGCCCCCTCCACGCAATCTCAAACAGCTAAGAAGCCTTCAAGGAAAAATGCAGTCCATCCGCTGCTTCATTGCCCAGCTGGCAGACAAGTGTCAACCATTCACTCATCTTCTAAAAAAGGATTCCACCTTCCAATGGAACCCGCAATGTCAGATGGGATTTGACAAGATTAAGGAATATTTGGCCCATCCACCAATATTGATGCCACCTATTCCCGGCAAGCCCCTCTTGCTCTACATCTCCGCCACTTCGGTCGCACTAGGGGCATTGTTGGCGCAGCATGATGAGTCGTCAAAAGAAAGGGCAGTCTACTATATCAGTCGGACACTGGTTGGTTACGAGCTAAACTACTCTCCCATGGAAAAAGCGTGCCTCGCACTAGTCTTCAGTACACAGAAGCTCTGCCATTACATGCTCAGTCACCCAGTCAAGTTAATCGCCAAGATCGACCCATTGAAATACCTGTTATCTAGAACTACTCTGACTGGCCGCATGGCTAAGTGGGTCATGCTCCTCAGTGAATTTGACATAGAATACGTGGATCGCAAGGCTATCAAAGGGCAGATAATTGCAGATCAGTTGGCGGAAGCTCCTCTAGTTGACACTCACCCATTGATCACAGAATTCCCTGATGAGGAAGTCTTTTCAGTTGAGGAAACCCCCATGTGGACACTATATTTTGACGGATCATATACACATAATGGATCGGGGGCAGGAATTTTATTAGTTACCCCTCAAGGTGACTACATTCCCAAGTCATTCAGGATAGCGTTCCCATGTACCAACAACATGGCCGAATACGAAGCTCTCCTCACCGGTCTCAAAATTGCCAAACAGTGGCACATAACTCAGTTGAAAGTCTTCGGTGATTCCTTGCTAGTCATTAGGCAAGTTAATGATGAGTTTTTGACCAAGGATGATAAGTTGTTACCCTACAAGCGCATGGTGGATGATTTCAAGAAATACTTCACCTCCATACAATTTGAACAGATTCCCAGGGTACGAAACAAAGCAGCTGATGCGATGGCCACTATCGGCTCCCTCCTGGACATGCCCAAGGATCGAACAGAGTGCGAGTTTCTTGTAGAACAACTATTAATCCCAGCATACGATATCCCTAAGACTGAAATGGTGTGCAAAATTGTGGGTCCCACCTCCCCATGGTACCAAGACATCTATGCCTACCTCCGTGATAACACTATACCCCCGGACCTTACCTGTAACCAACACAAATCCTTCATCCATCGCTCTTCTCGATACGTCATCGTCGGAGATACGCTTTATTGTCGTGGGTATGATGGAATCCTCCTTAGATGTCTAAATGAGACCGAAGCCCATACTACATTAACAGAGGTACATGGCAGTGTTTGTGGAGCCCATTCAAATGGTATGGCTTTAGCCAAAAGGATCCTACGGGCTGGATATTATTGGCCTACATTGGAACATGATGCTTGTGAGTTTGTGAAAAAATGTCTTCCATGCTAGCAACACACAGATTTAATCCATGCTCCAGCACAAGATCTTCAGCCCCTCCTGGCACCATGGCCATTTTCTCAATGGGGTTTCGACTTGATTGGCAAGATTCATCCACCATCATCCGACGGCCATACCTTCATAATCACCGCCACTGAGTATTTTACCAAGTGGATAGAGGCAATGCCCCTCTCACAAATCACCGGCATTCAGATCTCCAAATTCATCCTTTACCATATTCTCTGCAGATATGGTATCCCATCCACCATCATTTCTGACAACGGCAAACCATTCAAGAACCAAGCCATGAAACACCTATGCGAAACCTTCCATATTCAGCACCGTTGGTCAACACCTTATTACCCCCAGGGTAATGGTCAGGCGGAAGCGACCAACAAAACCCTCATTCGTATTCTCAAAAAGGTTGTCAATCACACTGGACGAGATTGGCACCTTCACATTCATCCTGCCCTCTGGGCATATCGCACATCCATCCGCACCCCAACAGGCGCCACCCCCTACTCTCTGGTGTTCGGTGCCGAAGCTGTCTTGCCAATCGAGGTTGAAATCCCATCATTGAGAATCTCTCTTAAGAACCTCATCAGCGAAGAGGATGCTCGTGTTGCACGGCTTGCACAGCTAGAGTTACTGGACGAACACAGAATAAAGGCCTACGATCATCTGCAAGCATATCAGAATCGCCTCAAGCGTAGTTACAACAAGAAGGTTCGTCCTCGCCAATTCCAGGTGGGCGAGCTTGTTCTTAAAGAGAACCAACGTACTCAGCAAGACCGAGACAAGAAAGGAAAATTTGAGGCAAATTGGTTGGGGCCCTATATCATAGCTGCTAAATATGGATCAGGGGCATACAGGTTGACTACTCTTGAAGGAGACCCCCTTGACGAGCCTATCAATGTCATGCATTTGAAAAAGTTCTACTCCTAAGATTGCTCGATTACCCCACCTGGTCAAAAATCCAAAAAAATCTAAAAAATCTATAAAAAAAAATAAAAAAAAAAAATCAAAAAAGTCAAAAATCTAAAAATAGTCAAGAAAAATAAATCCGTCCTATGGTGAAAACCACCTCTTGGTGGTGCCTTGGATAAGTATGGATGGTGAAAACCTGGCAACAGGCGTCATCCATAGAGGGCTTAATCATTATCTACCTGACATCCTAGTTATTTTATGCCGTCATCCGCACTATTGTCCTCACCCATCTCATCCCGGACTATTTGGTAAATATTGATTGAGCATTGGACGACCCATCGAGTCTATCCCCCATTCCTGAGCTTTTTTTTGGTATCCCACTCTGAGCTTACGTCATTCACACTCGTGTCATCAGGTAGAATCATCCATCGTGTCAGTCTTCACCTAGGTCCCATCTTGTCGAGTCCGTTTGTCGAACTATGTTGCCCCTGCGCTGTCACGTAGGCAAGGTCGATCATTTGATTCACCCCCGGGGCATTCGTCTGTCATCATCGGTCACCATTTGTCTTCTTTCCATTTTTTCCATGGTCTTTCCTGGAACTACGAGGGCTTTGCGCTTTCACGTAGGCAAGGCTAATCTATGATCAGCCCCCGAGCCCCTAGGTCTGTAGGTTATGTCAGTCTTTTGAGCTTCGTTATCAAGTTGCGCCCACATCTACCAGTTCTTAACAAATGAAATTTCTTTGCGTTGCAAGATCTTGTCCCCCGGTAATATCCCACGCCAACTGGGTCACCTTATCTCGCATCCACCTTTGGTCTCAACAGGATGAACCCTTCCTAACAGACCTCCTCAATCACATCCATCACCGTGATCCTATGGCAAAGGACCTATTATCTTGATTTTGATCTTTTGATGCTTTCAGATTTTGTTTATCATTTTGGGTTCCTTCCTATCACTTGTCAAG
>VDFB02186536.1:0-13450 GCA_007258455.2 Sequoia sempervirens
CCAAACTTGATATGTGCATTATGCCATCAATCCCCTTAATTCTTCCATCAAGAAACTGAATTCTAACTCTTCCTCGATCAACAATTTCAAGAGATGAATCACTTTCTAGGTACACCTTTCCACCAACACATTCTTCATACTTTGTAAACCACTCCTGATGAGAGGTCATGTGAAAAGATGCACCAGAAACAATTAACGAGACATCATTTGATTCCTGAGTTGCCAAGGCTACTATGAAGGCATTTGAATCATCTTGAGAAGAATCATTATCAGAATATTTACCTTTCTTCTTCTTCTTTTTCTCCTCTTTATAATCCTTTTGGATATGTCGATTTTTCCCATAATTCCAACACTTCACCTTGGACTTCTTTCTAGGAGACTTTGATTTCCCCTTTGACTTGGACTTGGACCTTTTGTCCTTCTTGTTGCCTCTCTCCTTTGACCTACCTCAGACAATAAGAGCCTCTTTGGTCATCTCAAAAGATTTCCTTTGCATATCTTCTTGCAACAACAAAGCAACCACATCATCCATTTTGAAAGTGGTTATTGTACTTCCAATGGCCATTACAAAAGGATCCCAAGTGTCAGGCAAGGAGAATAGCAAAAGCATACATCGATCCTCATTACCAATGGTTACACCCACAAATGTTAATTGAGCAAAAAACATGTTGAATGCATTTAGATGGTCTGCTACAGATGTACCTTCTTCCATTTTCAAGGAATACAAGTTCTTATGTAGGAATAACTTATTTACCAAAGATTTTCCTTGATAAATATCACCAAGTTTCTTCCACAACAAAGTTTTAGTTTTCTCCTCATGGACATTTAAAAGAAAAAAAACTAACAAATAGAGTCTTATCAACCCTCTAGCTTTATGATCTGCGAGGTACCAATCTTCTTGGTTCATGGTTGCAGGTTTGGTTCTTAGAACAACCCATAGATCCCTATCAACCAATAGGTCTTCCATTTTGAGTTTTCACAACTCAAAATTTCTTCCATTGAACTTCTCAATGTCTACTCTTCCAAAAGTTCTTGCCATCTCAATCTGCAACTAAGATTACCCTCTATCTTTGCAAGACTCCGATTGAACATAATTAGCACAAAAAACTAGTCCTACCCACAAGGATAACACAACTAGCCAATCTTTGATACCACTTGGAAGGAAAGAAAGAGTGCAAAACAACTTTCCTAATGCTAATTCAGAGAGGATTTAATGTGAAAGTGGCTTTCAACTTCATTTACAAAATATTAAGATGCACTTTTAACAAGAAATTATAGAATAGACACCAGATTTAATGTGGGAAAACCCAAGTTACATGGGAGAAAAACCCACCACCAAGAAAATATCACTTTATTATCAATAAACAATGGTTCACAATAAAGTTATAGATCAATCCTTCATGACATCAATTCTTAGTTTCAGACAATGATATCAACCCAATCACCTTACATAGATTATAGTTATACAACAATAACTCTATTGTACTGTTACAATGCTACAAAAACATACAGTAAGAAATTACCATTCAACTCCCAACAAAGTTCTCAGACATTATTTAAATCTCCATCAAAATCTATCCATTCGGTTATTGGCAGTTCAACCATTCTCCCTTTCACACTTGCAAGATATTCATTATCCCACATGCACCGAGTAGATGAACCGGTTCGGGTTTAAATACAACTGCCCACAAAAGACTATGTGTCGGCACATTGAAATTTTCTCTTCGAGCTAACATCACCACCAAGTCTCCTCGACTCTTCATTGTTATCGGCTCATCGGAGTGTCATAGCTATCGGAGAATCAGAGGATCGGATGTTGAGCAAACATTTCTAGACTTTCCACTCAAACCCCTGACATCCCCGATACGTCAATACCCAACTATCATACCAAGGAACCATTAGAGCTATTGGAGGTCAGCGATGTCAGAGACTTTACAACATTTAAGAACTTTCAATGACCAAAGTATAATCGCTGATCCATCTGACTATCAATTGTCGATACTCCAAAGTAGACTAAGTAACAAGTCAAAAGCTTAACCAACTTAACACGTGATTGCTGACATGCCGATGCCCAATTGCCAATATAGGCCAGTAATTTGAGGCACTACTTCTCAACAATTACATGATTTAAATAGAAATGAATACCTATTTTAATATGGGTATATTTTTTAAATGAAATGGGCACCCACTTCTATTTACACCATGTATTCACTCCCTGTTAGAATGAGTACACATTTTGGAACAAGTACACATTCCGTAAGATTTTAAATTTGAAACCCATATTTTTTCACCTTCTTAGGATTTGAAACCTAAATCTAAACGTTGCACTTGCAAGTACAATATCATGCTTACATCAAGAGAAAAAGTGAATTTAGCTACATAGTTGACAACTTTTACTCTAGGATTTTGGACTAAATTGAAACCCATTAGAGATGAGAATGTTTAGATTTCAAATATGTAATTTTTTTGTATTGGACATATTTTTCTATTTATTAATTATTTTCTAAGCAAAGGGACTCATACATTTGAAATGATATATATTACTATGTTTTTACTAACTTTTAATTTTTATTTTCTTAAGAAAAAATCATTAGTTTGTACATTATCCTCTACATGAATAAAAACAATAATTTTACAATTTACTTAACTCAAATTATGTTGGTTATACATAAGGATTTTCATAACATACAAATTAAGGCCAATAAAAAACTAATTAAAAATCTATAAAAAATATTCTAATCAAAATTCACAACCATATGCATCTATCCACAAAATGAATTATAAAAATAATTTCATTTTGGAAAAATTATTCTAGCCATACACATACATGTTTTCACCCAAAACATATGATTTTAAAAATTCACTTTTCTAAATACTATAGAAAATCAACTTTCATCATTTGGGTATTAGAATAAATTACATATTTGAAAACTAGAAACAAAATTCTACATTTCAATTTTTCACACCATGTTAATATTCTATATTTAAGTGTTTCAAGTTTTTTCAACTTACAAACTTTGGTTTTTAGGAAAAAGACTTCAAAAAGTGGACCCAAATTCTTGCACTTACCTTTTCATGGAGACTTTACAAATGTATTGTAATATTTTTTCATGAGATAATACATTAAGTGTACGAGTTCTTTTAGAGGATAATTTTTTTCTTTGAAGGTTTTCCCAGGGTACATCTTGTGTCATCTTGATGGTATGTTGGTCCATTCTTTTGCATTCTAGATTGTGTACTTGTTTGCATATTTTCTCTCTTGAGGTCATGTGTAAATAGTTTATTATGGCTCAAACTCTTCTTTCAAAAGGATGTGTTTATGTGAAACTCTACCCATGAAATTTGGGTCAATATATTTGACTAAAAAGTTAGATAATTGAGACTTGATAAAAGATCATAAATTAAGTGTTATATTTTGTGAGAAGCGAGAATCGAGACATGATCTAATATTAGTTGTAGATCACATGCACTCTAGTCGACAAATGATCACATATCAAAATAGAAAAATGGAGAAAGAATCTTTCAAGAGGGAAAAAAGAGACAAATACAAGAGAATTTTGAGAATAGTCACTTTACTCTCACTGGACTAGCTTAGATGAGAGTAGAGTATTGTTTATATAACAAAAAAAAGGAAAATACATATCAAAGAGGTGCATTAAATCCAACTACCCATAAATGGTGGGAGGTTTTAGATACTTGGTAAATTTTAAAAAATGTGGCATAACGTACTTAGATAGAGACAAGCTAATGGTTATCAGAGATGGCATATAATTCCAAAAGAGGCCATGTCAAACTTAACTACCCATGTGTGGGAGAGAGAAACACATGTAACTGATCGATTACACCATGTGGTCTCATATTAACTAAGTCTAATTTAACCTAAGAAAGCTTAATAATTGTGGATAGCAATTCCCTTTGGGCATTTCAAGTTTAAAAACTAACATAAACAAGCATGATTAGTATTCAAGCAAAACGAACCCTCAACATCCATATGAAATAAATCAACATGCTTCATGATGCCATCCAAATAACAAAAGATTAGATAAACTAGTTGAAAGCATACAACAAAACATGAAGAAAGTACTATCTCATAGTGGATTGGTGTCACATGTGATAGTGACCCTTTCCCAATCCTTGATTGATAAGCTAAATGTTGCAAATGATGAAGAGTGAAATGGACAAGATCCAATCTCAAATGAAGAGAGTGACCTTGCAAGATTGTGGAGATTGTGAAGGATTTGCTTGAGGATGATGCTTGTATTTAAAGATTTTCAAAATGTTGAATGTTGAAGAGGGACCAATGTGGGATCAAAATCAAGCCAATGAATTGAGGACACTTGTCATCATGTGATTAGTTAATGTGTGTGCAAGATTTGGGAAGAGTGCCCAAGAGGGGGAAATTTTGAATTCAAATTTGCAATAAATTTTGAGAGGGGGACAAGAAAGAAGAGCAATAAATGCCCTGTTTGACTTGTCATGTTGAGGGAAAATGATTGTTTTAATAAATCAATAAAATTGATTTATTGTGCAAGTGGCTAGGTCTAGATAATGCAAGTGGGATGTGATTAGTATTAGATTAGGATTAGATGAAGATTATGTTGATTAATGCTGATTAGATGATATGACATTTTGGACCTAAATTTCTGATTTATTTAAATCAGAAAATGATGGAAAAATGTATGATTTGGATTTGATTTAAATGGCTTTTTGATTTATTTAACTAAATGGATAATGCAGGATGAAGGTTGAATGATAAGGATTTATTTGATAAATGAACTTATTTAATGAATGGATGAAAGTGATGAATTTGCCTAATGTAAGAGCTAATTTGACCGAATCTGATCGAATGCATAATGTGAATTTTGCATGTCTACATTTTTCCCCTCTTTGAAGCAATGTACTTGTTGCGTTGGTTCAAAGAATAAATCCTCCCTACGACGAAATTTAAAATTTCATGATTTTTCTGATGCCCCAGCGGAAAGAAGTACACTGGTACATTGCCCCCTCGAGAGATCGAGCGAAAAGATTCGATTTGAGGGTCGATCTCGCGATAAAGAGGTTCAAAATGGATGGTTGTGGATGACGATGCAAATGAGATGATTTTAAGATGCTTAAAATAACAAAGCTATATTATCCTAAACAACTTAAATGATGATATGATGTAAGATGGATGAGATTGATGATGTGAATGATGTGATATGCTGTGATTATGCAACGGATGATTTATGATATGCTTAGACTAACAGATCTATATTATGATGATGATGCATGTGAGATGATATGCAAAATACTGATGTTTCCTATTATGTATGATATGAATGATATGTGGTATGCAGTATATTGATGGTTTGCAGATGCAGGATGGATGCATGATGGATGCATGACGGATGCATGATGTTAGTGCGGGAATGAGATGATGACAAGAGTATCCAACAAGTCCATGATTGGTCGAGACTTTATTAGAGATGATGATGATAGATGATGATGATGACAAATGATGATGATAGATGGATGATTTGCTTATCAAGGATTGGGGATTTTCAAAGGGTCACTTACGAGCTTTTGATAACACACCTGGCAATGAAGCATCGTGCTAAAAAGGACCGTGGATGCTGCTGTACTTAGGTGATGGACTTTGACTCAACAAGCGTAGAGGAGCGCTTCGTTCACACTTGACATATCGGAAACCCGGCAGGGCTGCACTAACAAGCGCATTCGCCAAGTTATTTATTAAGAACGCCCAACAAGCAATGCCAGACAAAGATAATGACGTTGCTCCCATCTTCCTCTAAATCCTTCGTTAGGATATCATCGAGAGGTCCTTGGAATGAGCGCAATAAGATAAATCAAAAGAAAAGATCAAGTACACAAACAAACCAATGTTCTTCATACCTTCAGCCAGAGGGATGTGTTTCAAAAGATGGGAGCCAAAACTTATTGCCAAAAGATAATGTCCATTGTCGGAACGGATCCTAGGACATGTTAATGACACGTCGTTTTGTTTACCCAAATTGGTTGATTTGATAAAAGTGCCCATTGTCGGAACGGATCCTAGGACATGCTTTGTATAGGATGATGATGGTTTGATAAGTTGATTGATAGGCTAATGATATAAAGTTGACTGACATGTTTGCGACTGATCAAGAGTTTGATTTTGTTTTAGAGGTTTGTTGTTTCGATTTTGATTTTACGATTGAAGCTTACATTTGCTGACTGTTGTGATTGTTTCTGTTTGCGTTGTCAAAGGATGAAGGTGACGATCAGTTTATTATGGATGATTGATTATTTCGGGTGAAAGCGAAATGAGGCGGATGGATTTTTTCAAATATTTGGATGTTTTTGATGTTTTTGAAATGTTTTGAGGCTGTTTTTGGATTTTGGTGTTTTTCGAATGTTTTTGGATTTTGATGATTTTTGAATGTTTTTGGATTTTGATGTTTTTTTGAATGTTTTTGGATTTTGATGTTTTTCAAATGTTTTTGGATTTTGATGTTTTTCAGATGTTTTTGGATTTTTCGCATGATTTTGACGATTTGGATATGGATGTGTAATGATATTAGTGCTTCGTTTAGGATTTTGGTTTGAAAAACCAAGCTAAGGTTGATTGATTGGATCGATGGATTGATGATGATGCGATAACATTGTTGGAGGATACAACAACAATGCAAACGACAGTGTTGGCGCAAACACAAGGGTTTGGATTGATGATGATAACATTGTTGAGGTTAACAAACAATGCAAGGACTGATTGATCGTGATTGATAATGATAACATTAATGCAGGATACACGACAATGCAAGGATAGTGTTAAGCAACACAAGGATATCCCGGAGATGATGATTTTTGATTAGATTTAGATTGATCATACTGGATGAAGCTTGGTTTCTCAAATGTTATTACTGGATGATTTGACGTGACGCTTCGGACGCGGGTACCAGATGCATCAATATGATTGTTTGGATTTCGATGTTCAATGAAAGATGAAGCTTGATAAGGACTGTTTTCATCAAAATACGCCATGGGCTAGTGATTCAGATTTTTTCGCTCACAAGTGGTGGACCAATTTGATTTCATGCTTTCCAATGTTTGGATCGCCACATAAGCTGGAGGATATAGACCAAGATTTATTCTTGAAGCAAGATGTACATATCTGCCCCCAATGTCTAGCAACATATGGAATGCAATGGATGGATGCTCGGATAAGTGTATGGATGGATGGATATGGTAAGCACGCAAAGTATGCCAAGGATTATCTTGCGATAAGATAAGGTGTTCGGATAATGAATGCTCATTTGGATAGTGCTTCAAAGCTCAAATAATGTAGGATAGGATTAATGAAAATGACCCATGTCAAGATGTTCATCGTAAGCAAGCGTAAAGTGTACCAAAATTTTACCAAGATCAAGATAACTTGCATGATGGACGTAGATAGATGTGAATGGATTGGATAAATGGTTCATGGATGAGTGGATTTATTATGGATAAGATGGATGGAATGTCCGATTTATTACGGATGGGATGAGATGCTTTCACCTGAAGTGGCACACGTAGATGCTCGATTCCACACATGACGCCTGTTTGCCAGGTTTTCATCACGGTCTTGCCCAAAGCGCCACTGTAGTGGTTTTCACTAGAGGACGATTTTTTTCTTTACTATTTTTTATCCTTTTTCTGATTTTTTTGGATTTTCATATTTTTTGATTTTTTTGTATTTTTATGAAAGATTCATGCTGAACCACCTGGTGGTGTTGACGTAGATGCCCCTATCATAATGTGCCATCGGTATCACCTTTGAAGAATTTGCTGCTAAGATCGTGCACTTGAATGCAACTTTTGGGATTCTTGATCCTACTTAGGTAATACGAAAGGTTAACTCATCTCTGATGCATTTTATAGCGATAAAATTATATACGAATCTTTATGATGAAGGGTCGCTGCCAATACCTGGTCAATGCGAGAATTGGATACCATGTGTGGAGGTGTGGATGGATTGTGTTTAGGGATAAGAGATGGATTGATTGACAGTTTGGAACCTTTGACTCTCCAAACTTGGGAAGATGAGCAATGATGGGTGGAATCACGGAGGTGCATGGAATTAGGACCAAAGCTGCTTGATATGCATGCGTCAGCAGAAAACTGCTTTTGATTTTGCGGACATTCTTGATGGATACTTTTCCCTTTTTTAGTTTGCCCCACAGTTTCTTTGACTGATGGAGTTTGATAGGGATGATCTTTCTTTGTATTCTTTGGTATCCATATGTATTTGATTTGTCCATTATGCTTCTCGGCTTTTCTTGATTTGATAACATTCTTTGTGCTTTGATTCAGATCTTTCTTTTGACGTTGGTCCCAATTCATGAATGGGGTGATGGGTGGATGAAGATTCGTGACATGACTGGTTGTAGTATTGACATCGGTTTCATCATAAGGATTCTTCATGCCTCTTATGTTGATGTTTGCTTGAGACGAAGTTGCCCCCAGTATGGTAGAAGTAGTACCTTCATGCTTTGATTTCTCCTGTTCCAAGAGCTCTTGTTCAATAAGTGTTCTCTGATAGATGACCACCGTAGTTGACGTTCTTTCAATTTTCTGCTCTGCTAACTCTGGATGTTCTATCTGACTTGTTTCCTTGGGTGGATAATGATGGATATCTTTATTCATGATGTCCTCAATCTGAGTTTGGGACATATTCGATCCTGATTTTGACAACTCCGTTTGATTGTAGGAGTTAAGAATTTGCTCTTTTTGTGTAACACAATCTTGTTCTAGATGAAGATCATTTACGTGCCCATCCATAGAAAGCATCTCATGGGTAGATGGAGGAGTAAGTGCTATGTGGATGTGATCATCTTGTGTGGATAGGAGAGTGTCCATTAGATCATTATAATAACTCGAAGATACAAATTCTTGATCTTGAATGATTTCAGAGTTGTTTTCGACATGCTTTGGATCAAGTTCTTGACATGGGGTAGCTTCAAAGGATGGATTTCTTACAAAGGACTTTTGGATGTCAACATTAGGCATGGTCAAGTTCAAGGTTCCTTCAGCATCTGTAACCATGAGGTCAAAGGGGATCAACATGTTTTGAAAAGGATCATTGCTAGACCTTGGTGAAAGATTTTGATCATGCTTTGGAATAAATTCTTGAGATATGTCCTCTAACTCGTAAGGCGATGTAGAGACATTTTCAATATGATCATTGGTCAATAGATCATGCATTATGTCAATTGGATCAAATAGTCCTAACACTCCTTGAAAGAGATCACTAAAAAGTGGCTCTTGATGTATGGTGAGTTGATCATCAGATTGTGTAGATACATCCTCAATGTGCTCCTCGATGGAGAGGTTTTGATCATTGTTTTCGATAATTGCGGTGGAGAGATTGTGAATGTTTTCGACCATAGAGTCAAGTGATGTTGATATTTCTTGAATTGGCTCATTGTCGAGTATCATTGGTGGATTTTGATCGTGATTCAAAAGTGACTCTTGACATTTGTTGATTTGATCATTGGATGAAGTAAACATGTGCTTAGTGATGGATTGATCTTGATCCTTGTTTTCAATAGTTGTCATCTTTTGTGTTTGTGCTCGTGTTGGTTGGGTAGCTTGAGAGGATTGTTTCACTTGTTGAGCTTGTGTTTCTTGTTGCATGGCTAGATATTGTTGGTATCCCTTTTGAAAAGCAGTTTGTAATGTCACGTCGTATTGGATTGATGTGGTGGAAATTGGTGGTGGTGGGGGTGGTGGTGGATTCAAAATCATGTTGGATGTAGTGACAAGTGTTTGAGATATGCTCGGAGCGATCATGGTAGTGAGGGGTTGAGATGTGATGGATTCTTGATAGGTGGCTTTGGAATGATTGAAGGGATAGTGATGCTTTGGAATGACGGTGATAGGTCCTTGAGAGCCAAGTATTTTTGATTTAGGATCCAATGTTGTTTGATTAGATACCATCCATTGGTGTGATGTCGATGGTATAATGAAGTTTGTCGTGATGGTTTGATTGATGTTATGTGGATTGATTTGGGTGAATTGATTGGTGCTAGGTAAAGGGGGAAGCCCTAAACCATGGAATGATGTAGGTAATGGTGGTGGAGATTTCCCTTGGCGCAATGCCTCAACTATTTTGGAAAGTTACGCAATTTGATCTCGCCAAATTTGTTCTTGATTTTGATCTTGACTCACTTGAGATAGTTGATTTGGCTTGTGTTCAAGTAGTTTTGGCATGCATGCTTGCGATTTTTTTTTTTTTTTTTGGGAAAATTGACTTTGGATAATGTTCTGATTTGGCATGATAGGATGAACAATGTTGGTATTGGGAATCATTTTTCCAAAGGTTTCCGAGTTAGGATTCATGTTTCGAAAAAATGCATTTGGTACATCCACATTTGGTTTGTAGGGATTTGGTGGAATGATGTTGCTCGTTTGAAGACTCATGTATTGATTGTTTGGAGGATAAACTTGTAAGTTTGGACTTTGATTGAAATCTATCATGGGGAGATGTGTTCCAAAATTCAGATTGGGCATACCCACACTTGTTGTACCATTGACATTTGTCGAAGGAAATGATCCTATGCATGGATTTTGATAATTGATAGGCATTGCAAGGCTTTGAAGATTCAACTGATTTGGATTACCCAAGATGTATGGATCAAGTTTATATTCCATGTTCTTCTTGTGTTTTGACTTTGTTATAAAAGTGAACTCTAAGGTTCTTAGGACCAATGGCAAGATGGAGGATGAAAGGTGGATGATATGAGTGATGAACGTTTAGGAACTTTGAATCAATGCTAGACTTAGGGCTTGATTTTGATTGTTTGATGTGGATGATGAACTTGTAAACCCTAAGATGTTGGATGTGATCTTAGGATGAACTTGTTCAAAGGATGGTTGATAATTTAACTAAGTGTGCGTGGAAGGATTCATCCAAACACACCTAACTAAACAAATGATTTTGATTTGGTCCAGAAATGTACCCAAGTCTAGGTAATGATGCTTTCAAAGCTCTAAAGTTTGTTTGTGGGATGATGTTGATAAATGTGTGAGGTGGATGAAGTGTTTGATTTTGATCCTAAGAGACTTTAGAGAGACTTTGTTTACTAGGCTAAGGTATTGAAGAACACACTTTTCTCTAAGAGCAATCAAAAGACCAATATGACCAAGGGATATCAAGCACATGTGTGGGGTCCAATTTGTTATCTTTGCTTTTAATGACTTCTTTTTACCAAATACACTTTCTTGATTATGTTTCAAACTAAAGATGTCCTATGTCAAAATTCATTTTCTTCCCACAAAGTGTTGTGTGGGAGTTCCAAGAAATTGAGGCAAAGGGATTTCCTAGGTTAACCCTAGTTAGAGAAAATGACGATATAAATTCAAGTGATGAGAAACCTCTAAGGACATAATCCCAAGGGAAGGCAACAACACTTAAATTTGTCAAAAGGTATTTGCTCTATCAAAAGGGGTTTGGTATGATCATGTTTGGTGTTTGTTTACCAAAATGTTTTTGGGCCTGCTTGTGTTTCAAACAAAAATAATTCTGAAGCCCTATGGATGCTGATAGACAATGCTTGTTGAGTCCCCACTTGGACAAGTCCAGCTACGCCTACTTTTAGCGGATGGTTAGATGCTTGACCCCAGCGGCTCCTCCACGGCACTCTCACTTATGCAGGCGACCAAGCATCAACACCAACAAGAAACTCCCATGGCATACTTTCCATCTCTACTGGTGGGTTGTGGGAAGCGGCCAGAGCGACCGTTCTTACCAACAAATAGATTAAGGATTTTGGCAAAATCTAACACATAGGTTCTAGTAAGGACTTTCCGTTAAATTGGGGAGTTGACCCAACTTGTGGCAAGAGTCCCCTTTAGGATCCATCTTGTTCAGGAGCCAGCCAAGCGTGATTATGGCGTTTAACCAAAATCCTCATTTATATCGGTGGAAATACTCTTGGCTTTAGAGTGTTACCCGGTTGGTATTCCGGCAGGTGAGTACTTTTTCCCCAAGAGGCGAGGCCCTCTAAGATAAATAAAAGCTGACAAGGACCCGTCCGTGGCACTTTCGATCGATCTTTGATAAGCACAAGAGCGGGAAATATGCCTTGAAAATGCCCCTACTCACACTCGCACAAGATGTTCAATTTTTAAGCCCAAATTGAAGTGTTTCAAAGCAATAAAATATATTTTGAGTGTTTCTCTTGCACCCTAGATCGCACGAAGCGCAAGGGGAGAGGATACGTACTCAAAAGACAATCACACAAATCAAACACTTGTTCGTTTTATACCCTTCAAAGCAATTGTGAATTCGTTTTAAGCACCAAATGAAATATGAGGATTGCTTGTTCAATTTTTTAACCCAAAACGAAATCTAGTAAGTGTGTTCTAAGGTTCGTTTTAAGCCCTTTGCAATGAAAAATGAAATTGTTCGTTTTTAGCCCCAATTGAAAACTAATGTTCTAAAACGAAAAGGAAAACAATTTCGTGAAGTGTTGATCAAACACTTAAAGTGTTAAAGAACACATTGTGTTTTCAAAAAAAACATTTCCCTCCTTTCGTGAAGTAGTATTGATCAAAAAAATCAAAGTGTTAAAAAACACATTGTGTTTTCAAACAAGAATCCTCCTCCTCTTTTGCTTTGCATCTTTTCGCCTTTGTTCGTTTGTACCTTCGCTTGTACCTTCGTTTGCTTTTGTACCTATGTGAGTACCTTTTTAAATCTGCAAACACTATATCTCAAGCATGGATTAATGACTTACAAATTTATCAAAATACTCCTATGAAATAATGCAAAATGCTTCCTAAACATGATAGCAAATCAAACTAAATTGAAAGCATGAAAGAAACAAGATACATATCTATTTCATAGTGGATTGGTGTCACATGTGCTAGTGACCCTTTCCCAACCCTTGATTGATTAGCTAGTGATGAAATTGCTATGGATATGGAGATGCTAAATGGACAAGATCAAGTTCTCAAAGAGAATGACCTTGCATCAAGTTGTAAAGATGATGGATTTGTGAAGAGATTGTGAAGGATTTGCTTGAGGATGAGGCTTGCATTTAAAGATTTTCAAAATGTTGAATGTTGAAGAGGGACCAATGTGGGATTAAGATTCTGCCAATGAGATAAGGACACTTGTCATCATGTGATTAGTTGATGCATGTGCAAGATTTGGGAAGAGTGCCCAAGAGGGGGAAAATTTGAATTCAAATTTTGCCATAAATGCTGAGAGGGGGAAAAGGAAAAACAGCAATAAATGCCCTGTTTGACTTGTCATGTTGAGGGAAAATGATTGTTTTAATAAATCAATAAAATTGATTTATTGTGCAAGTGGATAGATCTAGATAATGCAAGTGGGATGGGATTATCATTAGGTCAGGATTAGATTAAGTTAATGATGATTAGGCTGATTTAATGCTGATTAGATGATTTGACTTTCAAGACTTTGATA
>VDFB02186538.1:0-12360 GCA_007258455.2 Sequoia sempervirens
CTCCCCTTAAGGCATTCTCTTAAGACCCCCCTTAATCCATCCTATGGCAAACATCTTTTGAAATTGTATGGAATTTACTATATACTGTTCTTTTCTTGAATGAATTTTTTTCTTAAATGACTCATAAAAATTGTAGTTACTTACATTAATTATTTTTGCAGGTTCTCATCAAGTTGGTCTACGAAGTGATTGTTGAACTGAAAAATTATTTTATCAAGAGACTATGTAAATATCAATTTTTGGTCTTCACCTAAAAGTTGATAAGTTTTAATTATATCTACATGCAAATATATGTTAGTTGTAATAAACATCTTGATATACATTATATATGTTTGTTCAATGTCACTTTTTAAATATCTTGTTCCAATTTTATAGATTATACATTTCATGTCTTGTATTTACCACATTTTATATAATTATTCAATTGTATAGATTATACATTTTATACATACAAGGAGATAGTTTTTTTGTTTATTGATTCAAGTATTTGTTATCTAATTGGAAAATAGTTTAAATTACCTGCCCTTAATTTATTATGAATATGATCTAAACTATTTAAGGAATGTTTTAATTTGTCACCTAACCATGTGATAAATTATATATATTAAATTTGATTCTAGATGAGAATTTATATAGTGCATGTAATACTTGAAAATTAGATAAAATATAAATAGTCTAATGTATGAGTGCATATAATCATGAAAATGAACATAACAAGATATCATAATTGACTGCATATATAATCATCATATTAAAGTCAATTGATATAAATAAACACAAATATGATAATAACATGTTCAAAGTAAAACTAGAGATAGATAGTCCATAGAATTTATATGTCAAGCCCAACACATATATTTAAATAAAACTAGAGATGTATAGTCCATAAAATATAAAACCATCTAACTTTCAGGATGATCGGTCAAATCAAGTCTCCTCTCTTTGTTCCATGCTCACTAGATGTACCCGTGATCATGTTGTAAAAGAGTACAAGAAACTTGAAAACACCTGAATTATTTAGAAATTTTGATATAATTACTTTATTTAAAACTAAAAATATAAACTTTTAGATAAAATAAATTTTAATTAAATATCTAGTACTATATAGTAAAACTTATCAAGATGCATAACTTACCATATGATCATGTGAATCTATAACTGGCACATTTTATTCAATGGGTGGCATAACTATCACTTGAGAAGATGCAAATGCCTAATCTACTATATCCTGCATATTCATATAAAGCAAAGAATATGTGAAAACCTTGGAATATATATATATATTTTAAAAGGTCTATAAAAAATTGCATAGGAGATTTAAAGTAAAGTTTACAACCTCAAATGGACCTCATGATCATGATATGAGATTTCCCATGCATAAATGCCAATGATGTCTTAGGTGCATGGCCCACCATGGGTATCTCATGAAATTCCTACATAGATGTACAACACCATAGTAGATCACAGTACATGTGTGTTTAAATGAAAAAAATAAATTAGATCTACATGATGTCTATTTAATTTAAACTTAACAAACTTTTGAAAGCACGCACTGAAGCGATGATGTCTCGTGTGAGCCACCATCAACTTGTGGTTGGTCGTAAGCATTTGTGTATTGTATGACCTCCCTACATCTAGATATAATATATCAATTCACACATGTGTACAAATTCAAATTAAATTAGATATATATCCACACAAATTATTTAATATATATATATATTGGTTCAAGTACTTGTCCAAACGGGAGCTCAGATCTATAGCACTCTAATATGCACACGATGATCATATTGGAGTTTTAGGAATCATGTGATCATGCATCTACACCAAACACTTATTATTGAATTAATATTTATATTATATATATAATTTATATATATTTATATGAATTTTTCTTATATTTCAAACTTGAATTAAATGAAGTTCAAAAGATGAACATACCTGTGTAGGACGATCCTTAGAATATAGTAAATTCAGGTATGACCCCGTCCCGAATGCATGTGTGTCACTTGAAGTGGATGTTGAGTATCCCTATAGCCCGAGCCTCCATGCTCTCTATTGGCCACTTCAGTGGCCGTGTGTGTAGTTTGCTAAGTGAGATGTCCTGAAAGTGAACTCAATTCTCCTAATGTCAATAACATGGTCTACTGCTGAAATGCAATGGGAACACTAGGAGAAGGAAGAGGAACAATAGGAGCAAGTGGAGCACGTCGTTGAGGATTGACACGTGTTCCTACTCTATGTTAGGGCATGCCATGCACAACTCCCTAAAATGGCCTCATATCAAAATAGTTGGTTTTTTTATCCAACTCAAACTTATCCCATAACTTTCTCAAAAATTATAAGGGCACCTCACTGTTGCCATGTGGTGGACTATCAAACACCATCCACCATCTATCCCAAAAATGTGCAGCTATTTGCGGGTGCCTAGATCATAAAATTGAAATTCATTTTTTCGTGGGTGGAATGGGTTGGTTTGTTTGGGGGTTAATAAAATATTAGCACATGGCTTGTTCGGTAATTTTTTAGGTCATTGATTTCTTTATATGACGATATATCCAAATAGAATTGTCTCCTCTCTTCTCTCCATTGATGGAACCTAACTAGGTCTGCATCAATAGATCGAACATAATCGACAATAGTTTGCATCATAGATGCAAACCGTGTGAGATGGGGAGGGACTCTAGCCTCATTTTTTATGAGATCTATATTTCCTTGAATGACAATGAGGTTTGCTCGGATATTCTCTCTTAATTGATCTTCATCAACTACAGGAGAGGGTGGGGGGTTATGCGGTGGAGAATGTGGAGGTGTGCTAGGGTTATGTTCATGTGGTGGATTGGGATGTATGGGATCTATAGGAATTTATTGATTGGGCATAAAATCCTGTAAATTAAACAATAGATCCATGTGAGCAATGATATGGCAACTACATGTAAAAAAATTAAAAAATATATATCAACAAACTAATTAAATAATGCACACAATTTGAAAGTTATTTAAAAATCACATTGAACATGCACAAATTCAAAATATATTTCATTTGAAGACCATTTGATTTATAACATTATAAAATCCATAACATTAAAAATTTGTATCATGTACACACATTAAATTGAGTCCAGTGTGGGGTTGTTAATATGAAGGGTAGAAATGAAATTATGGGGTTTTATTAAAATTTATTTAATCTCATTCATTATTTTCAAATAATACTAAAGATAAGAATAAAAAATTAATAGAAGGAATTGGAAGGGACACATAGATATATGCTAGTGACCTAATTGCAATGTATAAAATATAAAAAAAGATGAGTGACCAAGATCTATTCACCAAATTGATCCCCTTAAGAAATGTCAAATTTCCCCTTAAGACATCGATTTACAATTTAGGGTATAGGATTGCTTAAGGGGATCTATGTGTAGTAAGATCCTAGAAAAAAATGGTCCATGGCTTAAGGGAATAAAATTTGGTGAAGTTTCCTAAGGCAACCAAATTTCATTTTAAGGTCCTACAACAAAATGAATATACGTATTAATCAAGTATGACATAATTTAATTAAATCTAAGGACATAAATTGATTTATCTAAATTTTCAAATTTCATGATAAGAGACACAAGATCTCTATAGTGGTAGAAAGTAGTTAAGAAGAAATTATAAGTTCAACACTAACATTAAAATTTATAATCTCATTCATTGTTTTAAAAGAATACTAAAGATAAGAATGAAAAATTAATAGAAGACATTGAAAGGGACACATAGATATATGCTAGTGACCTAATTGCAATGTATAAAATATAAAAAAAGATGAGTGACCAAGTCTATTCACCAAATTGACCCCCTTAAGAAATGTCAGATTCCCCCTTAAGACATCGATTTATGATTTAGGGTATAGGATGGCTTAATGGGATCTATGTGTAGTAAGGTCCTAGGACAAAATGGTCCATGGCTTAAGGGAATAAAATTTGGTGGAGTTTCCTAAGGCAACAAAATTTCATTTTAAGGTCCTACAACAAAATGAATAGATGTATTAATCAAGTATGACAAAATTTAATTAAATTCGAGGACATAAATTGATTTATCTAAATTTTCAAATTTCATGATAAGAGACACAAGATCTCTATAGTGGGACAAAGTAGTTAAGAAGAAATTATAATTTTAACACTAACATTAAAATTTATAATCTCATTCATTGTTTTCAAAGAATACTAAAGATAAGAATGAAAAATTAATAGAATACATTCAAAATCGCATATATAGATATATGCTAGTGACCTACCCTAATTGCAATGTACAAAATAAACAAAGATGAGCTTGAGCTCCACTCACCAAATTTTGAGAACTTCTTTGATCCCCTTAAGAAATGTCATATTAGGACCCCTTAAGACATCGATTTACGATTTAGGGTGATAGGATGGCTTAAGGGGATCTATGTCTAGTAAGGTGGACTAAGACAAAATGTTCCATGGCTTAAGGGAATAAAAATTGGTGGAGGTTCCTAAGGCAACCAAATTTCATTTTAAGGTCCTACAGCAAAATGAATAGATGTATTAATCAAGTATGAAAAAATTTAATTAAATTCGAGGACATAAATTGATTTATCTAAATTTTCAACTTTCATGATAAGAGACACAAGATCTCTATAGTGGGAAAAAGTAGTTAAGAAGAAATTATAAGTTTAAAACTAACATTAAAATTTATAATATCATTCATTGTTTTCAAAGAATACTAAAGATAAGAATGAAAAATTAATAGAATACATCCAAACGGACACATAGATATATTCTAGTGACCTAATTGCAATGTACAAAATAAACAAAGATGAGCTTGAGCTCTATTCACCAAATTTTGAGAACTTCTTTGATCCCCTTAAGAAATGTCATATTAGGACCCCTTAAGACATCAATTTATGATTTAGGGTGATAGGATGGCTTAAGGGGATCTATGTCTAGTAAGGTGGACTAGGAAAAAATGTTCCATGGCTTAAGGGAATAAAATTTGGTGGAGTTTCCTTAAGGAAACCAAATTTCATTTTAAGGTCCAACAAAATGAATGCTAAATTAGGGTTTAGGGTTTAGATTTAGAGATTTGATGACATGAAAACATATAGAAGACACATGAATAATTTTTTACAAGTAAATGAGAAACCCTACCACCTAAACTTAGTGCTTTGAATAAAATATGTGACATTCTATGAATAGCTACAATATATCAACAATTAGGAATTTTAGATTTCAATTATAAGTAAGTTTTTGAGTTATGATGGATTTTGAACCTATTTGGACCTCTAAGAACTCTTGGATGATTTAAAAAGGAAGAGGATATCTAAAGTGATTTAGACCCAATTTTTTTCTTAATCATATAATTTTTGAAACTTTTCTATGGCATAGACTCTTCCTTTGAATATTTATATAAATTCTAGACATGCATGGGTTTTCAAAAAAAGAACCTAATGGCCACTAAGTGAGGAATCAATTGATCAATTCAATAAATAAATAATCTTAGAAAATAAACCTTTGGTTATAGAATTGACTTGCATTTATGAATCATCTATCAAGTTTCTCAAAAAAGTAATTTGAATTTTCCAAATTGAAATGTTCATCCTACAAGTTAGCTTTGATACACTAGTTTAGAGAAAGTACAACATTTAGTTTTCCTAATCTAGAACAATGCCACTAGACATGAGAGTTAAAATAGGAATTAGATTACACATAACCTATAGATCTTATGAGTAACATCCTATAAATTAAGGCTTAAATATGATCATAATGCATCCTTACATAATTCACAAAGGATCTCATCCAAATAAGAGAAATGGGTAGAAATCATTCATGCTTCACATTTTAATATTTATTTGATTTAATAACATTTATGTGTCTAGCTCTATCCATATTGCACATAGTCTAGATTAACAAGTATGATTTGCATTTCTATGTTTTTTTAGGAGAATACATCATACACTATATAAGCTAACAACATTGATATAGAGTGATTGCATGCTCATATCAACTAGCATCATGATATATGAACTTATTAAATCAAGCACATAGTTTCACATGAGGCACATTATTTTACTTCACTAGTACACTTTCTCAAGTTAAATTATACAATCATCAAGTTTTCTGAGATAAAATTATCTGTCCAATTATATTAAATGTGAACATATTATAATTAAATCAATTTGTTGGTTAATATATAGATCTATGCATCAATTTTTTGTACCTCCTTTATTAGTCAATTATGAATTTCATTGGTAGTTGTGTGGATCACCAACGACATACCAAAGTGTAGCTAAACTATGGACTATAATTTGTGATCCCTCCCTACATGTTATGTCATCAAATCTTACTACACATCCTTATTTTACCTCTTCTATTATATCACATGCCCCTAATATTGAACTTTTCATCACTTCCACCCTAAATAAACTAAGAACCATGAGTGAGAGTAAAAATCATACAAAGGTTATGTCAAATATAAAATTTAATCTAAACCTCCTTGAGGAGCCCTAATTTAGGGTTTTAGGTTTACGTTTTAGGGTAAATAGCCTGTTTTAGGTTTATGTAAATTAGGGTAAATAGGGTTTTAGGTTTACATTTTAAGGTTTAGGTTCAAGGATTAACCTATGTAAATTTTGTAACCTAGGGTTTCTAGGGTTTTGAAATTTCTAAGTTAAATGTGTCTAATTTAGGTTTAGTTTTTATGGTTTTCAATCTACAATTTAAATTTCTTTGTTAAGTTGACGTTTTTGGTTTTTTAAATGCAATTAAAAGCTATAAAACATTGAACTAAAACACACTAAACAAACAAAAACTAAATACTAATTACAAAATAGAAAAAGAAGAGGTCAACCAACTTGGAGGTCCCACGATGAAGCCCGGTTGTGTCGATGGGAGAGGTGTGAGTCAAAATTTTGCTCGAAGGCCTTTAAAATGCACATACCGCGATCTCCTTTTGTTCTTCTTGTGATTAGAATGGTGAAAAAATGAGAAATCTGATCATTTATTTAAAAATAAATACTTTCATGAAAATGCGTGCAGCGTTTTCAATTCATTACCACAATTTTGAGCGATTAATGCAGCGTTGGATCTAGGCTTCGGGTACCGATGGAATCCACAATGGTGGTTTACAATTTTGGCAAAACTAGACATTGAAATAATTTTTTTGAACTAAATCTTCACTTTCAAGCACCTATAGCGACTAAGCGTGAGAATTTGAAGATGATGCAAACTAGAGTTTCATGAAATTTTTCTATAGATTCTAAATATATTATTTTTTCAAAAATTTTTGGAATCAAATTGCGCCTAACTTTTTCCATCTCCCTCAAAAGAAACTAGTTTTGAGGAAAACAACATTTTTAAAAAGTGGCAGCTCATCGGTATAAATGCATAACCTTTTTTCCATGAAGGATAAAATTCTAATTCTTTCAAATTTAGATTAAAAGTGGCACTCCTATCTGGATGCTTCCACTTGGTTAGATAGTTTATTTAATATTTTTTATTTAATCAAGTTTCAAATTCAAATAATTATATTTGAGGCTTGACTATATGCTTGGCGTAATTTTTGTCTCAAAATTCATTTTTTTTCTTTGTTGGATCAAGGACTTCAATATCACAGTTGCACTAATATTTTTTTTTTATTTTTTTTTAATAATACATGCTATTTTTCCACGTGGTACTTGCCAAAGGCAAAGGCTTGATTTTTGATGAAAAACTTCCGCGAGAAATTAAAAATAAATATAATAATCAAATTAAACATATTTAAAATTATCTTTTTTGGGAAGCTTATAATAAGGGATACATGCTAACAAAACATAAATTTTAAATCAATTCATTTGATCACCCAAAATGTAAATCAAAAGTGGTTTTTATCGGCATTTTGATAGGTGTAAAGGAGACTCTATTATGGAGGTATGGTTTAAAACCCAGCAGGTTCTATCAAGGGTTTGATTTAAAGGTAGTTTGATCAAACCAGCTCCGATTTCGGAATTATTTAAAATGGAACCTTTCCAAGGCTTAAGAAATCATTGTATTTTCCTAAAGTAATGTTGGTTTCAACAAAGTGGTTCCTCAATTGTAAAACCAACTTTTGTTGGGATCCTTACGTCTGCGTAGCGGCGTGGCGTTTTCCCTCTGAAGCTTTTGTTTTCATGAAATTTCCCCTCTTTGTGTACCCAACTTTAGCGCTTGTGAAGGGGTAAAGCATAGTTGAGGTGAATATTAATGTCCCTTAGTGAAGGGGAGTCTAATGTTTCCTTATCATCTACTTCTAAAGACACTATATCATTATTATCATTGTTATCCATTTCTTTCCCCATGGTATCCTCCCAAGGAGGAGAGTTATGATGAGAACTACAAGGAAAATGTGCTTGATGTGAAAGGTTTGGTTTTTCCAAAATAACTTTATTGCAAGTAAGGGAGTTATCAATGGTTGGATTGTCTTATTTAGCAAGAGTAGGGATTGTAGGAGAAGGATCTATTTGATTAACCTATTTGGTTTTCTCCAGTCCATGCTTCTTTGGGAGTGATTTTCTCTAAGAAAGCAGGAGATTTATTCAAAGACATGAGATACAATATTGATAGCCTCAACCCAAAAGAAACAAAGGAGACCCACTTGGATTGTAGCTTGCACTATGCGCCATTTCCACTTAAGGTCATATTCTTCCTTTCAACGAAAACACCATTTTGCTGAGGAGTATATCTATTAGTCATTTCTCTCTTGATCGGGCATGAAATTCACAAAAGGATTTGAACTTGTTATTGACATATTCTCCATGATTATTTGTTCTTATTCTCTTGATCTTATTCCCACTTTGTTTTTCCACAAATGCTTTGAACATTTCAAATTTTCTAAACACTTCATCTTTTTGCTTAAGGAAGTAGACCCAAACTTTCCTTGAAAATTCATCAATGAATGTTAAGATATTCCTAGCTCCTCCCTTTGATGGGGGATTCATAGGCCCACATAAATCACTATGGACAAGTTCAAGAGATTTACTTGCCCACCATGTATACCTTTCAAACTTGTCTCCATGTTGTTTTCCAACCATGCATCTTGTACACACATTTGTGTTTATTTGTATCCAAGGTAGTCCATCAACCATATTCATCTTAGAAAGCATAGCCAAACTTTGATAATTTAAGTGACCAAATCTTTCATATTTGTAAGTCATAAATTTACAAAATTCCTTGTTTGTCTGGTTCATAAGAAGGCCAACATCAAGGCACGATAATAAAAAAAATTCATTATGTGTGTTGGTAGAGGCTTTATTCTTTAAGCCTTTGTGTTTTTGTGTTTGGAGAGTGTATTTTGTTCTTGCTATGGCTACCTTAGAGATCTCTAACATTGCGGTTAGTGCAAAATTAGATGGTTCTAACTATGCAAGTTGGAAATGTGAGATGGAATTGATTATACAAATGAAAGGCTTATGGGAGCTAGCAGTAGAAGATAAACCTACAAATGAAAGTGAGCATGAAAAATGGAATAAAATGGATATGAATGCACGGGCTACTATTTTATTGCAAATTAGTCCAGGGATAAGGTCTCATGTTCAAGATCTGAAAACAACAAAGAAAATATGGGAAACTTTGCAAACAATGCATGAAAGAACTAGCAAGTTAAAAGTGATGGATGTCAAAAGGCAATTAATTCATTTTAAAATGAAGGGAGGAGATAGCATGAATGATCATATTGCAAAATTGAAAAACTTAAGAAATCAACTTGCCTTGATGAAGGTTGACTATGAAGACTCTGAAATTATAATTTTTTTAATTGAAAGTCTTCTAGATGAGTATCATAACTTCATCCGCACATTAGAGCTAACTGGTAAATTTGATAATATCACACTAGAAGAAGTGTATGGGGCTTTGTTGAATGAAGATGATAGAATTAAAAAGTTCACAAGTGAGTCTAGCAAGAGTTCTCAAGCATTTATGGCTAGAGGAAAATATAAGAACTACAATCAAAATAAATCATATCAAAATCAAAATCAAGGGAATCAATAGAGAAATAATCAAAGACAATGGAATCAACCAAGGAATAATCAACAGAGGAATGGTTTTCAAAAAGCACAAAATGGATGGAGAAACAAAAAAGATCATTCTAAAAGAGAAAAAGCTATCACATGTTATAATTGCAGAAAAGAAGGGCATAAAAGTGATCAATGTCCTTGGAAATGTCATGTAGGAGGTCAAGGAAAATTTTATTAAAGAAGGCAATCAAATTTTGCTCAAGAAGATGGCTTGGTCAGATAAGCAAGTGGCTTGCACAATTGTAGGCCCTATTTGACAAAGTTAATTTATTCTAACATCCCCCCTAAATTAAATATACTAATAATATTAAATAACACAATCAAAAAAATAGAGAATCGCTAAATAGAGAAACAGAAGAGTGGCTACAAAATTGAGCACCGGGCTCTTTGCATTCATATTCAATTTATAGGAAAATACATAATATATTCTACAGCTACTCAGTCAATTATTTAGCTCAGACATTAATTGAAAGAAGGTGGCTCGATCAGAAGAAGATGGCTTGGTCAGATAATCAAGTGACTTGCACCGTTGTAATTTATTCTAACACATTTTCCATCAAATAGATTACATCCTGCCCCTCCCTCATTTCCTTTGTGTGTGTGTGCAATCTCCACAGCAAAATCTTCTCTTGCTTTTCCATCTCCAGATCCAATATTTTGCTTCGAGAGAGCTTTATCGCTTCCATTTACGTCCACACTCAATGGAGGGTTTGTAGAAGCCGTGAATGAAGCATTTGCAGTGACCAATGAACTGTGAGTAGGAACCTCCTTAGAACTGTTGTCATATCTTTCTACACGTGCATTGGCTTTTTCTTGATCAGGTTTATCCTCCGAAGAACTAAAATTTCTTGTAAGAACAATCTCTTGTTCTGAGGATGGATTAACGGCTCCCACATCATGAAAGGAACTAAAATTTCTTGTAAGAACAACCTCTTGTTCTGAGAATGGATTTAGGGCCCCCACATCATGCACTAAACTAAAATTTGTTGTAAGAACAATCGCTTGCTCTGAAGATGGAATTAGGGTCTTTGGGTTCAACGAGGAATTTGGGAAAAAAGTGGAATTTAGATAAAAAAAAGGTATGTATTTTGTCTTATACCTTCTCCTGTGGAGTCCACATTCTTAAACTGAGATGTTTGCAGAAACCCAATGAAACGAGGTAAACGCATTCATTTTGGTAGGATAATGAAAGCACTCAAGGTGAGGAAAAACATTAAACCCAATAAGAGTAACCCCTAAAGCAGAACTCATGCCATACATGCGACCACCTGAACCAGATTGAAAATCCCATATCTGGGGATTGGAAGAACCCCCACCCATAGTGCCAAGAGACGAGGACGAGCTTGCTATAACAGGAAGCATCCAGATTTCCCGAGGTGTGGATGCATGCAGGCATGTATGCAAAATGTGGAAGGATAGAAGAGACGCGTGAATTGTTTTACAAATACCACCTAAAAACTTTAGACCCAGAACCGAGCACCTTCTGTACAATTTGCAATCAATTTCCACGCCTCTAAACTCATGCGGTCTCCCGCTTAGGAATGCCCATAGAGCCTCTGACAATTTGCAGAGCGCCAATCAAGCAGCACCAGAAAAGTTCGAATGAATATTTGTCGTAAAAAATACGCAATTTAACTGATGCAAATAAGAAACCAAACAATTTTTTTTGAAACATTCTGCAAGCACATTAGTCACTGTTTAACAATTGATGGCAATAGTTCCGAGCAGGAACAAAAAATAAAGTCATTGAACCTTCTCTACCTTAAGCTATCATCTCACATTAAAATTTATTGTGAACTTGATAAAATTTCATGGAACTCTTCTCATATATTATGCACCCAAATAATATAAAATACAAAGGAAAAATATATTCTACTTGCATTCCTCTTTGTGTAAAAAATGAATAACAAGTTAATCCTAAAAATATGACTCTAGGAAAACTCATTGCCAACAATTCACTAACAGAAAACTCACCGCCAACAATTCACTGCGGGAAAATTCACGGCTATGATAAATTCACAAGTAAAATTCATCACCAGTATTAACATTTTTTAATATATATTTCGAAAAACTTTGAAATTTTTTTGCAAAAGAAGAATTTCATTTATGATAGTAAAAATAAAAATAAAAATATTTTTCAATATATTTTATTTTATTAGTCATCTATAATCAATTATACATATGAAAACTATATAATCTAACAAGAGCTCTAAATGAGCTAGAGTCCTTGCCAAGAGGGAAATGTTAAGCTTTAGATATTTGAAGGACATTGTGTAAGACAAAGCAATTAAGTGTAAATATTGGTGTGAAATTTGTAATATTTAATGAGGTAG
>VDFB02186540.1:0-20616 GCA_007258455.2 Sequoia sempervirens
CCCTCCATCTCCCCCTCCCTCCCACTTTATCTCTTCCTTTCACTCCCTCTCCCTCCCCCCTCTCTCTGTCCCTCTCCCTCCTCTATCTCTTCCTTTCCCTCTCCACCCCCTGTCTCCCTCACTCTCCCTCGCTCTCCCTTCCCTTCCCCCCTCTCCCTCCCCCCTCCCTCGCTCTCTCTCCCTTCCTCCTTCCCTCCCCCCCTCTCCTCTCCCTCTCTCTCTAAAAATGGATATCTATTATTGAGAGTTTTTTTTAATTTAATATTATAGTAGATGTTATTTTAAGTGTGTGTGTGTATATATATATAAGTTTCTATTATAATAATACAATTTATACAATATATAAATTATATATAGTAATAGTATTATGTTATATATAATAATATTATTATATTATATAAATAATAATATGCTTGAATATAATTAATTATATATATAAATTATATTATATTATATACAATAGAAATAAAAATAGAAATATACATACAAATATACAAATATAAATATATAACATATAATTTACATAAAATATATAATAATAATATATTATATAATAAAAAATAAATAAAAATATAATTATACACATAAATTTATATTTGTACTTCTCGCTTTCATATAGACATTGAGATTGAAGAATTGAAAATAATGTATAATTATTTCAAAAACATACAAAGTTAAAACCTGTGAATCGATGTATAAGAAGCTGCTAGGAGGCAGAGTACAAGGTCAAAGTTTGGTTGTTCAGTAATTTAAACAGCATGGCAGATATTGATGGTAGAAGGCCGATTGAAGATGAACACCGATAAGAGAAGGGAAAAATTGAGTGGGCAATGGATGAAGACAAATGATGTCTGAAATACAATGTAAAGTGGCCAGTGTGGGTGAATTTTGAAACATCTTGTAGATTAAAGAATTAAACATATAAAATGCAAAGAGATTGGACAGAAGAGAGGCAATGGAGAATCTGTGATCATGTCTATCCAACATGATCACATCTGAGAAGTCCAAATAAGTGATGCTATGAAAAAGTACACTTTTAATCGCTTGTCATCCATGCTTTGCACTGTTAAGTTCTTGGTCTTCAGTAGCAAATCATCCCTAGAGATCTGAACATCCTTAAATAACTAAAATAAGGCCTCCAATTCTGCTAAAATTATGACCTACGTTGTAAACAAATTAATTCATGGAAGATTTGCTCAAAGCAACATATTTGTTTGATCTTGCAAGCTCTATGCTCCTCTTTTAAATGTGCTAACAAAAGGGGTTTTCCTATGGTTTGCAATGCATCTGGGAAAAATACCTGCAAAAACCCTTCATGGAACCACATAAGAAGTCATTTGATGCAAAGATATTCGGCCCAAGTAGCTGGAAAAAGAAATCTTCATGTTGTTTTGTATTATTTTGAGCTTTACATAATAAGTTGCCTCTCTGGATTCAGGAAAACTAATAGTGTTGAACAAGAGTATCGCAGAGATAGGTATAATTGGAATGCAGGGCAGAAGGCAGTGGTGTTTTATGGTTTGCAATATCTTTTAAATATATAGCATAGTACTTTAATCTAGTAAACCCTTCTACACACATTGCTTATGTACTGCTTAGTCCATCCAAAAGGAACAATGGTTAATATTGCCCCTGTCTACTTACACGCCCTTAAATGGGTTTTCTTGAGTCCAGTGACCAAGAAAGTAAGTGGCTGAAGAATTTAATATACAAATATTATATTATTAAGGGAGGAATTTACAAATACAAATATTATATGTAATCTAATGGACAAACAATATTTTTTCTGTGCATGATTACTGAAAATTGTAGATGAATGACATGTGGCAGTAAAATTTTCAGAAGCGGGTGAGGGAAACTTTCAACCCCACTTTAAAGACACCCCCATAAATCTAACATCTAAAAAGTAGGGGTTCCTATTTTTTTGCTAAATTATTCTGGAACATAATGTTTTTCTTCTCATGGGACCTCCTACTCCACAAAAATAGTTCCTGTGGTGGTGAATTTATTTTTCATGTCGCTGAATTTTTCCGCAGTGAATTGTTGGTGGTGAATTTTCCAACGATGAATTGCTGGCAGTGAATTTGCCAGATGCCAACAACTCTATAGAATTGCACCCTTAGTCACACATCTATTATCAACCTAATTGTTATTGAATCAATGCACCATTTTGGTATTTTTTGTTTAGTTTTCCTAAAGTGTGATAAAATTAGTCAATGTGATAATGTTTTGTATAATGTTGTGAAAGTTGAAGTCTTGCTTTTTTACAAATTATAGCTAATGACTAAGCGTTTTGTCTTACTATATTGTTATTTCAGTGTGCATTACATTGTAAATTTGTAAATATTCACTTAGATCTTCATTGTAACGATCTTGAATTTTTAATGGGAAAATTTCCAAGAGAAGAATTTCATAATGGAGGGGGTTTTTTTGTGTTTATTTATTCATTTATTTGTGCTTAGTATATCCAGGTCCCATGACCCCAGAACTGCTTAAAAAAATGCAAGGCCAAGACTCAAGGAGAAGGCTTTATTTGATTGAAAAATTTACTGATCACCCTTATTTACTTAAGGAGTGCCAAAATAACAGAGCAGGCCATGACTGCGTATAGATAGTGCAGGGTCTCATGGGCTAAATGACCAAATTCAGGAACATTTATTGAAATACAATACCCTATCTAATGAAGACTAACTTGTCTTTCCCAGAATAAACGGTCACAAGAACTTATGTGGACCCGGTCATGTCAAAAGCAAGGTCCTTTTTAATCTTGATGTTCTCATGTAATTAAATAGTGAAAATTGGACTCATCTACGTTAATGCAGGAGCTCTTGGAACAAAACCCTTCACCCCAATGCAGGATGCAGATATAATAATGTTCAGTACACAAGTTTAGTGAATCGTTTAGTTTAAGGGTTCACGGATGTTTTGGCCAACTTATGATAGCTCATCTAATTAAGCATTCTTATCAAGTAACCCTCTCTCCTATGAGGCTCTTTTAGGCAAAACCTAGATAACGAGAGATAAACTCAAAGAACTATGGAAGGTAGAAAGGATTATCAGCTATAGATTTCCTTAGGAAGATGAGATGCAAATCCATCTTTCAAAAAGATAATTAGCCTTCTCTGGTTCTCTGTATTGGTTTAACTTCCAACCATTTTACAAGAGTTGAATATCTTCCAACCGAATCTGGCTATCCAATTTAAAGCCAGAGTTGATAGTTCTATAAAACTCTAGATTTTTTTTGCCTCTGAGGGTAAAGTCTGAGATGCTTACCCTTTCAACTTTTATTGGACAAGGCCTTCCATGTAATTGATATGTTTTCTAGTAGAATATAAGATGAATTTGTTCCAAAAGGAAAAGCTGATAGAGGAACCACAAACACATTTAGAGAGAAATAAATTGTATCTCAGCAAAGGCAAACATAGGCAGGGGATGGTCTTCAAATTCAAAGAAATCTACTTCAAACATATTGACCTCCAGAACTGTAAGAATGTTTTTATTTATATCATTTGTGAAATAATCATCTGAACAAACCCTAATAGTACGAAGAATAAAGCTATAGCAAGGCTTGTTGATCCCAATGCCACACAGTAAATTCCATGGGTTTGGGGCTACGAGCAGACTTCTTGAGTTATGTTTTAAAATGCTTTCCGATACAGATACTCATCACCACATAGGTTCCTCCCATTGGTGGCCTAATGAAGCAAGAGGTCTAGTGACCAAATGAGAGGCAACAGATAAGTTAGACATCATACATCTAAGCATAATTCAGAAACGGGATTAATCACATAGCATAAATCTCAGCAGCTTATAGGTACAATGTCGGTGAGAAAGCCTACAATCTCAGCTAAGAGAAACTACTAGATGAGCTATTGTAATTTGGCCAAAATGTTTCTTCTCTCCCCCTCTCTCTTAAATGCCAAATTAGTGTATCGTTTAGTGGTCACCAAAAAACCTTTCTTTACCTTTACCTACATATATAAATGCCTGCACATATATATAAACACTAAGAGGCAGAGGCTGAATTTCTTCAATGATTTTCATCAATCTTACATTAAAATTGTAGTGCCACGAGCTGGTAGTTGTTCAGTATCAAGTATCAACAAGTCTCATGATTTATAGTATGAGCCTTTAGGTTTTAAAGAGCCAAACCTAACCTAAACCATTTCTAATTTTCATCTTTATCTCTCTTAGAAGGCCACACTTCAATAGTTTTTATTAACAACCCTTCATCATCAGTAGGCTGATACATGTTTGGTAATTCCACATTCACGTGTTCAAGTATAATGATAAACATTTCCTAGAGAGATTCATCCATAATAGCGTCCTCAAAATTTATTGTGCTAGACAGAGATTCCTTCAAATTTTGGTGGTATGATGGAGCTAGGTTCTTCCAGTGACAGCATCAAATGCATTTCCACACAAAAATGTGCTTTTTGGATCCAACATCAAATTTCTAGGAAACTTCTCCAAATCAGCACCATACAAATTTTCCTAGTCTTCACCACTTTGAGCATATGGTGAATCCAGATGTGCATCCTTCTTGCATTTGTTAGTGAGGGGGAGAAATAGTGAATATGATCAACCACTTTGGGCTTAGTTTATTACCCCATTGGTCCCTATTACTTACAATTTCATTCTACTTGTTTCTCTTTCCTCCAGGAATATTTTCTCTAGCCCTTGAAATATTGCCATCTTTACTTCTCTAGAGAAATCCTTTAAGCCCCCTTCTCCACCTCTATAATTTGTTCTAAATGGATGGTTTTCTTCATTGAGTGCTTAAGGAACCCAACTCATATTATAAATTTCTCCCTTAATAGTATATTATACAATAGAAATATATAAATATACAAATACAAATATACAATATATAATAATTTATATTTTATAACATATAATTTTCATAAAATATATAATAATATATTATATAATAAAAATATAAATACAAATATAATTATACATTTATATTTGTACTCCTAGCTTTCAAATGATCTTAGCTAATTTTCTAACTTGTTCAAGACCTAGACTTTGAGATTGATGAGGAAGGCAGAGGATAAACAGAGATGAACTAAAAAATGATGTATTTATTTCAAAGACATACTGAGTTTGATCACATATGCACATTCATTTAAATTTCTAAGATTATGAGTTAAATTTGTCCTTGATGCAAAGAAAGTGGAGACAACTGAAATGGAACTGGGTGATGGACTTTGTGAACTTGGCCAAAAGATTGGCTATTGCTAGCTAGCAATTAAACTACACTGAATTTTCTATATTTTTGAAATACCTCTAACTTTGGGTATAAATATGCTATTTATTGTGTATAACTCTAGTTCAATCATTTTCCCCTGTATCCTTGCATTTGGCAGGGACTCCTACTGCACAACAGCCCTTGTCTTGTTCATGAGGATGATATTCTCCTCAATTAAAGTGCTACCGACTGTACGCCCATATACATAAATACTTTTTTTTATTCATACAAACAATATTTTAATATATCATTTTATGGTAAAAACACATCAAGAACAAACAGTTGAATCTAAAGACCTATAAAGAACTAATTTTGTGAGATGTTTTACAATAGTATTTGAGACAATCTGAAAAATTTAATAAAAAGATTTGACTAAATAAAGAAGAAATAAAATTAATTCGATTCTAAGCAATTTTATAAAAACACAATTAAATCAGAAAATTAATAAGAAATGGAGCAAAAATATTTTATAACATTCTTAATGATAGCATTTTCCACAATGTTGGCAAAATGTCATGGACAAACTCCTCCTAGTTTGCAAGATACACAACTAAATTAGCTTCTTTGCAACACTATGGACAAAAATTACTAAAGTGAAATTATAAAGCTGCTCGTGCTTTGTAACTCATGCCATTCAATTATAGTTGCTTCAATGTGAATAATTCCTTTATTCAATGTGAATAGTCCCTTTATTCACTCTACTCTAAAAATCCCTTGAGAATTGCTTCTTAATCTTTTATTCACATATGCACAGCAGTAGAGAAAATTAATAATAATACAGGAAAACAATGGGTTCGCAGTTAGAGATTACTTTATTGCAGATCCTTAAGATTTGATAGAATGAAAACAAAAATAATAGTGGAATAAAGCACACCCACAAATAACAGAACAGGGCAAATGAAAACTTTTTAAAATTGATCTCTGGCACTCCCAATCAGTTTCAAAGAAATGAAAAACTCCCTATAATGGGTTTGTTTGAGGATGCTGTGCAATGTAGTTATTTTCAAGCCACAGAGTAAGCTATCACTGTTATGAAAAGCAAATGCATTCAACAAGAAACACACTGATCTGCATTCAGATGTTGAAGACATACCTTAAGGCTTGAATATATTCAAGAATAGGCATCAGAGCAGCAAGTTGTCCAGGAAAGCAAATCAGCTCTTCCACCTCTTAGCAGGCTAAGGCTCTTTTGACACATCAGATTGTATGCATCTGCTTAGAGCCCTCAAATCAGTCTTGTCCCTCTGCAACATCTTCACAACATTCCCTTGAACAATCAGCTCGTGCAGAATAGTACATGTAAGAACTTGCATCTGTGGACACCATGACACAAAACATGCCCGATCTTTGGTGGTTTCCATGAATCCTGGAGGAAGTATAGCGCTTGACCCGTCCATTAAATTACTTCGCAGAACCCACAAAAATGGTTTCTGGGTGGCCACCAAACCCAGTACAAATTCTTCCAATTGTCTCTGGTTCACTATTGTCAGGCTTCCGAAGGACCCATACACAACACACATTCTACTTCCTCTGTCCAGAAGTTCGTCGTGATTTCTAAATGAATTACTCCATTGAGTTTGGGAGAAGGGATGCAGGGACCAATTGAACATACCGAAGCTCCTTGGGCAATTAGGATATCGATTATAGGGGCTTCTAGATAATAGAAAGAATTGAACATCACCCATTTCAGCTCTCTCATTCTTTTTGTGTAACGTTCAATGAAGTGGAAGATAAACTCTTGTTGTGTTTCACCAAGGAAGATGTGCAAAGCAGAGAGGCGGCATAGGGGGAAGGTATTTCACATCGCAAAGTCCTTGGGAACTCCTGTAAAGTAAATAAAAGCTACTCTACTGTTGGAGAATTCCATGCCTATGTGAAATTGAAAGGAATTGTGGGGGTTACCATTTGAAGGGACAACAGAGGAGGAGACGAGACTGGGAAAATTATAGAGCATGGCATACGTGGCAGTTAGCGAGGTCCAGAGAGCAGCCATTGGAATTTCATGGCGTTTGGCTGCATCTAATGTGGTGGACGCCATGCAATTTTCTTGAATGGCAGCAATAAAAAGAAGAGTTCAGAAAAATCCATGGAAAGCCAAAAAGAAGCAAGAAAGCTGAAATATCCATGGGCTGATTCTCTCATTCCTTGACTCTTCCCAGTATCTTCACAATATGATGATCACCACCAAAACTCGCTTCACATACACCAATATCTGTGCATTTATCAGCATCCATATGAATAAAATAAGATCTCAATCAGAATGTTGCCGCAAATGATAGAATAAAGAAATAGCTTAATCTGTATTTGAAGAATCAGCTTGAACAATCAGCTTGTGCAGGATAGTACATGTAAGAAGCAAGAAAGCTGGAAGATCCCTGGGCAACAATATCCTCATCCCTCTGCTATCTGCAATTTCTTCCAGTGGGTGTTGTCGAGAAGAAGAATTGATCTCAATATGAATAAAATAAGATCTCAATCCAACTACAGAGAGAAAACGGAAAAACAATCAGAATGTTGCTGCAAATGATAGCTTTGAAAGCTTAATTTGTATTTGAAGAGCCTTCAGCGGTGCAACGGCTAGTTAGTTTTCTTGATTTAAATTGTTGCTTTCTTTTGAGGTGATCTTTAATTTAGATATTGTTATAAATTGTTGCTTTCTTCTTCTTGTATGTTGTGAACTTGTGCTCTTGACAGGGAGGTCACAAGTTCAAATCTTGCAGGGGGTAGGGTATGTACACCTCGTATTGTGGAGCACGAGTTGGGTGCCTCCCCCATATTGGGGGAGTACGAGGGCCTCGTATTGTGGAGCACGAGTTAGGTGCCTCCCCCATATTGGGGGAGTACAAGGAGTCCCATATACTCATGGTATCGTGGACTTAAAAAGGACCTTTCCTTTCCTTTCCTTTGTTTTTACAGCCATGTCCATTTCCCTTAGAATGGTTGTTGAGAATTTGTAGATAGGGTATATTCCAAAGTTACCGCAAAGGGTATGTCCAGATATCCACTGTGTAAAAGTGCAGTTTATTTTTACTTTTTAACAGAGATGTGGATGTTTAAAAATATAAAATATAATTTTATAAATATATTTTATAAATTATGTTAAGTTATTTAAAGGTATAGATAATGGTTGTAATTTTGAATTCTGTTTATGAGGAAGGATAGCTTACGTGACTGGAGGTTGCAAATAGTGTTCCAGTTAGTGCTCATTCTTTCTTATTAAAAAAAAAATTAAAAAAAATAATTCTGATTTTATCTTAGATTTATTTTTGTATTTTTTTTTAATTATTATTTTTTCAATAGATTTATATGTTTTGTTTTAAGGTGGTCTTTAATTTTGATATTATGATAATGGATATTCTTATAAAAAAAATATTTTATTTATCAAGATTTATATTTGTGTGTTTGTTGGGGTATACCATACTTAGAATAGGACGTGGTAGTTTGTCATATACAATATTTCACATTTATATAGTTTCAAGCATGGAACATATTTCCAATAGATATTTGAACATGAATTTCCATTACATTTGAGTCCATACTTTTTGACTTTTTAATTAATTTTTTATAGGCTTGATATACCGTTGTGGGGTGATCTTTGGCTTAGATGTCATGATGGAGAGGTATCTCTTTGTAAAATTCTTCCATTATGGGGTGAGCTACAATTTGGATGCCATGAATGAAAGTATGGATAGGTGATATTCCCCCCTTAAAATAATAGAATATTTACCATGTTGATATTTCAAGGAAAAGAAGGGGTGAAGGAAAAAGAAAGGGGATCCACAAGAAGGATTCACACTTCCAAAACTAGTTATCCTTGCCCTCTAGTATATAGGTGAGGACAACCATGCTAGAGACCATTGTGTTGCTATCATAAAAAAGTATGGTTTTATCACCATGAATAGAAATGAGCAAACATATGGAGCTATGAATGCCACATAGTGAGAAGAAAAACATTAGAAGAAAGTTTATCATTTAGAAGGAATGGGATAAGGGTTAGGCCTAATGTCACGTGATGAGCCAATAGGTACATCAACAAATGGAAGAGTGATAGCACCAAAGTCAAGAAGTTATTGTATTCTATTGTCTAAGGCATGATATTCACTATTGGAATGACCAAGCACTTGATGATATGCACAAGAAGGATTTTTTATTGTGTTTATGAAATTTCTTACGTGTTGAAGGAGGAAGAGTAATCAAGTAAGACTTGAGAAGCCTCAATAAAATATGCTCTTTCTTAGATAGAGGATGAGGAGTAATAAGTAATCCTTTCTCTTGTGAAGAAAGGTTTGACCGCTTACAATAGGACTTTCTATAGGTACATCAAACAATGGAGGAGTGGATGTAGAAAAAGGAGAAGGCAGGTAACCTAAACCCGCTTTAGAAAAGTGCAATGTAGGTTTCATAGGAACTTCGGCTCCTTGTTAAATCATTTCCATTGTATCTAAGTTTAGTAATAATTTTGAAAGCAAGCCCATAATGTGTCTCCAAATTGAACATATTAGGAGAGGCCACATTTATAATCTTGTCTAAATGAGAAGTATGATCACATTTTGAAGAAGCGATAAAATTGACATGAGAATAAGAATCAATTATTTTGTAAGAATTCATATCCTTGTTGAGTAATGATATGTTCGAAATGGGGAGGGTCAATATTATATTCAACCAGTCCATGAGGGGTAAAAGCTAAAGATCCCCATCATCATCAAAATATGTGTTAAAAGAAGAACACAAATAATTATGGAATGATGGTGTTAAAGGTTTTATAGGTTGTTTATTAGAATCTTAAGTATAACTTGTCTTGATCAAATTTTGATTAACATCTATCCTTGGGGGATTTGATGTGATATTGGACTCTTCATTTATGCATAACATGTTGCCAAGTGGAAGAAAAATTGAATAAAAAGTGGGTAAAGTGATGTTAAGAAAAGTATTATTGTATCCTCTTGTACCAAAATATCCTCCTAAGTAGGAATATCTTGGGAGAGGGACAAGTGTTAGCTTCATCATCACTTGAAGAAGGGCTAGAAAAGGTTAAAAAAGAAACATCTATCAATAATGTAAGAAAAGAAGAGAATATTTGTTTAGAAGAAGGTGATGACAAGATGGATATGTTGATGTAATGTTAGAAGAATAGAAGGTGTTTTATGCTTTATGTTTTTGCAATAAGATAAGAGAACAAGAATTACAATTCTTTACTAAAATACAATGCATGCAATAGTAAATAATATATTCAAACAATATAATACTTTAATCAAGTAAATTAGATCTAATAATATATGTGATTAAAATAAAAAGATTTGCAAATGTAAACTAAGTCAGGTTCACAAAAATGTAATATGGTGAAAGGAGATATAGCCTAAATGATTTAAAATGGATCAATTCTCTTTCATCATAAATATTAGGGATCCAAAACTAACCAAGAGTTACTATTTGGTTGTTGTCCTCAAAGGAGATCCAAAGAGGTTAGTTAGGGTTTTGGTCCCTTTTTTATGTCTGTGTGTTGTGATTGATATGATGAGTTGTATTGAACTAGGTGAATTAGGATCAAATGGACTAAGTGTAATCGAATCTAGAAATTATAGAACAAAATGAAAGAAACAAAAAGTGGATCTAGAGAGGAGATATAGAGAGGAACCTAACATTGAAATCTAGAGCAAAACTAATAGGGCAAGGGTGTTGGGCATCCTAGTCCAGAAGTGTTGAAATCTAAGGTTTTAGGGCCTACATAGGTGTACCATTGTTTGAAGGTATTTGACAACAAAAATTAGGATCTAAAGTCCAACAGAGCTTAGGCAATCCATGTGCCCTACTTTATTGATGATAATTCTTTGAAAAATGTAAGCATTGAGATGTTAAATTCACTTCAATCAATAGAGAACCTTTAAACTTATAACATATATAAAGGGAGAAAGGTTGTTGGTACATTCCCACCTCCAAAATGGTTATATGATGAAATATGATAAAGAGTGCATGATAGATTGGGGGTCCAAAGGAAAGATAAATGACAAACAATAATGAAAACATAAAAGGGATGTCTTACCACTCAAATGTGAAGCTCTTGTTGAACTGTTGTAGTTGTACCAATCTCATACAAGGAGGATGAAGGAGTGTCCTTAAGATCTTGCAAGTGTTAGTGCATATGATAATGGTAATAAATAAGAAACATCTTACAATATATGAACATGAATTTTTTGTTTTTGATTAGAGGTAAAAGCGGGTTTTGATGGGGCCCAGAACCCAATACATGACATTTTTGAAGGGGAACTATCAACCTAACACAGATAAGCACGCTACCAAAAAGATAAAACCCAAACCATCAACAACCCAACAACAACCTCAAGAAGATAGACATGACAACACAGGTTGTATCAAATAAACAAGCAAGGGCTCGAACCCTTTTACAACTTGGTTTTAACTAGGACTAGAAACCCTTAAATCCACAGAGAACCCGATTGCATCTACCAGGCATCAACAAACTCACCACTCATGGAAGACACCATTGAGCCAAGAGAGATAACCTGAGGAGCCTCAACCTGTTGGAATGTAGAGAGACGCTTAGAATGCCACCTGGCTTGCAACAAAAAAAGAGAAGCCAAAGAACCCAAAACATCCATAGATAGTTCCAGCAACAAAGACTCTTTCGAACCACTTTGGTAACAAGAAACCAACTCTAAAACCACCTCAAAAGGAATGAGCTCCCCTCCATTAGAGAGGATGATACGATCAACAAAGCCACTGCAGCCAAAAATCACCAGCACCCTCACCCTCCACCTCCATAGGAGAACTGCCCACCTCAATAAGAATAGAAACTGAGGGAGATCCACCTCCAAAGTCCCTAAGGGGAAAGCCAGCTTAGTAGCCAAGCAAGCGACTATAGCACCCTTCGGTAAACACTACACCAAAAGAAAACTGTGGACCAAGAGAAGAATCTAAAATAAACACCATGGATCCACCTTAACATCTTTCAAAATAGAAATCCCCTGGGTTTCCAAAGAAAACTTGAATCGTAACCCAACTAAAAACCAATAGCTCACCCACTTCTAAGCCATCAAAATAAACCACAAAATTAGAGCCTTCAGAATATAAACATGAAGCAACACAACCCAAGAAAAAACCTCAAACCCTAGCATTAGCCACCTGGGGGACAAGAGGATTATTAGTAGTATATAAAAGAGGGTCCAAAGAAACACAACTAGAGAGAACAAAGCCGTAACAAATCCTCAGCCAAAGAGAACATGACCATAGAAAACACAACAAAATTTAGAGAAACCTAGGACAAAAGACCAACAAGGGCAGAGTCCTTGTCTTAGAATGAATGAGAAAACCCAAACCCCAAGAGGAACAGGGGGCACCAAACATGATAGAAATAAGAAGGGACAATAATAAAGAACACCAAGCAACCCCAACATTCCAGTCAGAGCCAGAGATATGCCAAAGATCCAAATAACCAACCAGAAGGAGACACCACCAATCCACAGAGAAAGAAGAACCCAAAACACACAAAGAACAAAAACCCCCAAAGGAGAGCCACTAAACAAACAACAGGAAGATACGTAGGAAGACCAAGAAGAAGCAAGAAGCAGAACATGCCAACATTAAGAACCCCCAAGCCATCTCACTACGCCGGGTAGGAGAAAACATAAGCCCATTCTGCATCCGGACTTCCTCATAGAAACCAACACACACCCACAATCAGGAAGGAAGCGAGAAAAAAACCAAGAAAAGAACCCACACAAAACCCTTATACACAAAGGGTTTAGCAGGCCAACACCAATCTCCAACCCCTGAAATGTCTTCAAACACTTTCGCAACATCTGCAAAAGCTTGCACAAAATATCTACCTCCATGGTTGACCCAAGCAAGTAGATGTAGAATGGACCAACCACCATCCAAGTCCCCCTCATCATTGTTGCCTTCATCTACATTGATAGCAGATTCAAAATCACCTTCTCCCGCCTTCGTCGCTTGCATTGCGAGCATATTACTCAACATGAATTTTTTGTTAGGTTACAAACTATAATTGATTAAAATTATATTGATTATCTTTTTCTTTACTTTTTTCTGATGCTACACTAATTTATTTAGAGTTTCTAAAGAGATTAAGATTCATTAAAATTGATTAGGGCTTAAAAAGGGGGAAATAATTGTTGGGATTAAGGTGTCTCAAACTTAGTGAGTCCTATGATTAATTAATTAATTATTTGCATGTTGCTGATTTTATTTATTCAATGCAAAATTTGTTTACAAATTATTATCACTTTGTGGGACCCAGTGAAGACTTGGCATCCTACATGCAAGGTGTGAAGGGAAATATTGTGACACTTGTCACATGGGTGCACAATTGGGAATTAATAAATATTAAAACCTCTAAAAGGTGCACCATGCTGACAAGTGGCAATCTATTTTAGAAGAAAGCATTGGTGAGGTCCACTTGTGTGCAAGTTTATCTCTTTGGATAAGTGGAAGCAAGGAAAAGGTGACACTTGTAACATAGGATCTCATTTGAGCATTGTGAATTGTGAAAACCTCAAGGAGGAGCACCATGATGCTATGTGACATGTGTTTGACTTGTTGATTGAAGCTTGGAAGGGAAAGTTGCTAAATGGATACTAAGTTATCATTGGGAGTGACTAGGAATCATGGTTGAGTTCTAAATTTTCAGTTGAATTGATTTTCTCTATGGAATTCCTAGCATGTGAGGATTGATTTTTGGAGCAACAAGCCTTGCATGTTGTTGCATGTATGTGCATGTTTGACAGGTTGCTATTCGGGTCACTTGGGACTCGTGCATGTTATCAGTTTCAGTTTGCATGCATGCAAATACTAAGCAATTGGAACATGTGGAATGTTGGATGCCCCTACATGAGAAGTATATATTGATTCCTTAGTGCATTTTTTGTATATTATTGAGAGATTGTAATATATGTATGTTGTTATGTTGTCGGATTCACTCTAGAATCTTGTATCACAATGAAACAACACTTGTAAGAGCATAGACTCTGAGACTTGTATTGTAACAATTCATTATAGTAATACAATTGATCTGTACTTTGGGGCGTGGGCTTTTTTTCTTGAAAGTTCTTTCCCATGTAAATTTTGTGTCTTGTGGTTTAAGTGTTTAAATCTAAAAATAACTAATTATATGTGCATTCTTAAATAAAACTATAAAATTTAAAGGATTTGAAACAAATTTTTGCAACACTCTACTAATTGATTTGCATCAGGGAATTTTTTCTGCACTCATATTTCCTTTCAGTTGGTATCAGAGCCTGGCCAACTTTGTTATACATGTTGGTTTTGAAGGGTTTTTTGTGCTTATCTAGATTTAGTAGGAATTTTATAGAAGACAACTTTTATAATCTTATTGCAGGTTTAAGATGGCAAGCACATTTGGAAGAATAGAGATAGAGAAATTCAATGGAAACAATTTTGAGTTGTGGAAACTCAAAATGGAGGATATGCTCATAGATAGAGATCTATGGCTTGTAATATTCATTACTAAACTACTAGCAACCTAATAGATCATAACACCAAGGGTCTGATAAGACTGTATTTCACTAATTTTGTGCTCTTGAATGTCCATTAGGAGAATATTGCAGCGTCTTTGGAAGAAGCTTGGTGATATTTATCAAGGGAAATCCTTAGTAAATAAGCTATTATTGATATAGAATTCATATTCTCCGAGGATGGAGGAAGGAGGATTAGTTGTTGATCACTTGAATGCATTTACTATGCTTGTTGCTCAAATGGGTTTTGTTGGTGTGAAGATTGATGACAAGGACCATTGCATGCTTATGCTATGTCCTTGCTGGACTTGTGGGGCCACCTGGTGATGGCTATTGTAAGTACAAAAACCACTTCCAAGATGGAATATGTGGTTTCATTTCTAATGTTTGAAGAAATGAAGAGTAAATATTTTGAGATGACCAAGGAGGCCATGTTTGTTCATGGTAGATCGAAGGAGAAAGACAAGAAAAAGGACAAGAAGTCTAAGTCCATATCTCTAGGGAGATCTAAGTCTCTTGGTAAAAATTCTAAGGCTAAATGATGGAACTGTGGTAAATTTGATCATTTTCAAAAAGATTGTAAAGAGGAGAAAAAGAAAAAGAAATCATTTGATTTTGAATCCTCGTATGAAGATGCAGATGCATTTATCGCAACCTTGGCAACACATGCATTGAAAGATGTGTGGCTAATTGTCTCAAGTACCTCTTTCCACATGACCTCTCATAGAGGTTGGTTCTCAAAATATGAAGAGTATGATGGTGGGAAGGTGTATCTAGGTGATGACTCTCACTTAATTATTGTTGTTTGTGGAAGAGTCAGGATCTTATTCCCTAATGGTAGAGTGAGGGGGATTGGTGGTGTACTACATATCCCTCATTTTCTATGAAACCTACATTTAGTGAGTAAGTCAGGTGTGTGGGAGTGCAGGTTATTTTATCAAGTGGTGGATACAAGATGACTAGAGGTTCTATGGTACTTTCTAAGAGTTTTTTGATTGGCACCTTGTGTAAGCTAGATGCAAGCATAGTTTAGTTCAATAGTACTTTTGTGAATTACAAGAAAAGGGCTTTGGATTATTCATCCTCACCATCAGACTGATGGTCATGTTTTTTGGCTACCCAATGGTGCCAATGCTTTAGAGATGAAGCTTCCAATAGAGAAAATAATGTTGAGGCACCAACGACTAGGTCATATTAGTGAGAAGGTTCTTAGAGCCCTGAAAATTAAGAGCCTATTTGAAGGCCTTGATGATTGTAATCTTGAGTTTGATTTTTGTGAACATTGTATACATGAAAGAAAATGCCATTTTTCTATTTATTTTGATTCTCATAAATCTTCAGGGGTTTTAGATTATGTGCATTTTGATGTGTTTGATCTAGTTAATGTTCCTCAGTAGTAAATCTGATATTAGTCAATTTAAAGAATTCAAATCCTTGGTTGAAAACTAGACTGGTAAGAAAATCAAGTGTTTGAGGATGAATAACTATTGTGAGTTTTGTTCCATATATTTTGATAGGTTTTGTAAGGACCATGGGATTTAGAGACACAAGACAAATCCATACACAAGTCACAACAAAATAAAGTTGCAAAGAGGATGAAAAGAACATTGATGGAGATGGCTAGTAGTATGTTGAGTGGTGTCAGACTCAAAATGACTCAAATAGAAGTTTTGAGCTAAAGTTATAGCCATTTTATGTTATCTGATTAATAGATCTCCTACTTCTACACTTGTTGAAAAAACACTCATTGAGGCATGGTCTAGAAAGAAGGCCTCAATGAGACATCTCATAGTCTTTGGTTGTGAGGCATATGCTCATGTGCCTAAAGTGAAAATATCTTAAGTTGGAGAAAAAGGTAGTAAAGTGTATCTTCACCGGCTATGTTGTTGGTGTGAAAGGGTACAAGCTTTGGGATCTAGTTGTAGAGAAGGTGTTATATAGTAGAAATGTGATCTTGTATGATTTGAAACCTTCCATAGTTGATCTACAACCAGAGAAGGAAGAGAAGAAAAAGGAGGTAGTTCAAATTCTACATGGCACTCCTAAGAGAGATGAACTACATACTCCTTGTAGACTTGATGATGAGGATAGCTCTATCAACTCTAAAATATCTAAAGAAGAGAAAGAACCTCAACCTTAGTAGTTGAGGAGGTCTATACAAGAAAGATGACAATCAGATAAATTTGGATATTCTATGTTGGATTCCAATTACATATTTTCTTTGATTGCTAACACTGATGAGCCTAGGACCATTAGATAGGTTATGGGCATGCATGATGCAAATTCCTGGATGGAAGCCATGAATGAAGAGATGGTTGCATTGAAAAATAATGCTACATGGGATTTGGTACCTTTTTGAAGGACAAAAACTTGTTCATTGTAGATGGGTGTTCAAAAAGAAAATGGGTCCCAGTGGTAGTGTTGAGAAGCATAAGGCAAGGTTGTCTACAAATGGATATTCCCAAGTGGAGGGAATAGATTATGTGGAGATTTTCTCTCTTGTAGATAAGATAATATCTATTTGTTTATTGTTATCACTTGCAACATCTTATGAATTTGAAGTCAAGAAAATAGATGTGAAGAAAACTTTCCTTCATGGTGATTAGGAGGAGGAAATTTATGTGTCACATCGAAATCATTTCATTGTGAAAGGAAAAGAGAATCTGGTGTACAAGTTGAGAAAATATTTGTATGGTTTGAAACAATCTCTTAGGATGTGGTACCAAAAGTTTGACACCTAAGTTTTTTCCTTGGGATTTCTAAGATCCAAATCTAACCATTGTGACTATTACAAGATTGATAATGGTCACATTCTTATTATTGTCCTATATATGGATGAGACATTGTTCATTAGGAATGGTAAAACCTATGATTTCAGATTTGAAGTCTCAGTTGTTAGTACAATTTGAGATAAAATATATGGGTACAGTGAGGTATATTCTAGGGATCGAGATTAGACGAGATAGAGCTAATCAAAAGATTTGGCTTAGCTAGAGCAAGTATTGAACTTTGCATTGGAGAGATTCAGTATGACTACTTGTAGACATATGGTTGTTTCAGTTGTACAAGGGATGAAGCTTTCTATGGAGGATTGTCCAAAATATCCTACTAAGATGGAGCACATGACTAGAGTTCCTTATGTGAGTGTTGTTGGCAACTTAATGTATGCTATGGTTTGCACTAGGCTATACATTTCCCAAGTAGTGGGATTCCTTAGTTGGTTTATGGCTAATCCTAGATGGATGCACTAGGATGTGATAAAGAGAGTGTTCAGGTACTTACAGGGTACTTCTAAGAATTCTCTACATTTTCATGGTTATCCTCTGAGACCTCGACATTTAGTGAGCATCCATGGATATGTGGATTCTAATTAGGCGGGTGACATTGAAAAAAGAAGATCCACTAGTGGATATGTTTATATGTTGTTTGGTGGTGTAATAACAACATCCTAATTAGGGAGACACAACTAAACTATTTTCCTCTTTTTAGAGAGGTTCTACTCTAACTAGGAAGATGATAGGAATTTTCATAGATTTGGTACTAGGGGATACAAAGGGAAAAGCTCTTATAAGAGGAGTGTTAGATATTTGAATTTTGGAGGAAGGTGGAGTAGTGGAGTAGGGCTTACCCTATGTGGTGATTTTTTTGGTGCATTTGGTGGAGGGGAATTAGGAGAGCCATGAGAAAAATAAGAACCACTTGCCTGAGATGGAGATGAAGGAAAATTTATAGCCTCTTCTTTTGTTACTTGTTTCTCCTTTCCTTTCTATGTTTTTCTTTAATGAGTGCCTTCACAAGTCTTCTTAGGAATTCCTTTCTTTGTAGGATCTTCATCGCCATCCCCTTGTCCCCTTGAAATCATATTTTGAGAAGAAGAATATGGTAGTGAAGTAGAAGATGGTTATTCTTGGCCCCTTTCACTTGTCTCTGAGTATCTTGAGACCTTGGAGGCATTGTGACAGATTTTTTTGTAGTCTTTTTGGCTACCCAATCCTGAGTTATTTTAATTACCACTATGGTTTGACATCAATAATTTCAACCTCTTTTACACTCTAATCAATTGACACAATTTTTAGTGTTTGCAAATGATTAATAAAAATTAGATCCACCAAATCTAATTCATCATCTTCAATATTGTAGACATCCCTATTTAATCTGAATGTTACAAGGGGGTTGAAGCCAACAATGTAATTAGAAAATTAACATCTAACATTATATATTTTAATTAAAAAATAATAACCTCAAGATTTGAATTTCTTGAAGGAAGTCAAATTTTCTTCCCTTTGTATAATATGCCCCAACAATGTTATTTAGCAGCAAGATTTTCTCAAATTCAAGAACACACAATAGTAAACCATTTTTAAAGATCGACAATAATTGAAATTATAATCACACACAAAATGAAATCATTCCAATTAGAGAAAATTGGGGGAACAATATTGTCCCAGAATCTATAAAAATCAAACTTTATTTATTACAAGCCTCTAATAATTAATCTAATAGTGGTTTCTAGTTTCTAGCTCTTTGTCACCTCTTAGCCAACCAATTTCAAGGGTAAAAGGGAGGGTGTTAGAGTAAAAGTTATTTCCTTAGAATTAATTATTTATTTAATTATTATGCCCCTTTTTCACTCTAATTACTTAAGCTTACTTAGGTCATGCTCTTTTTATGTATCATGTCATAGGATTCCTCAAAGGCTTCGAGTCGATAAGGTAAAGAGACCTCAGTTAATCTAGGATGGCTCAAAGGTAATTGAACCCACCAAAGATAAGGAAAATCTAATCTAGATGATTGAACATACAAAATCAGTTGGTTGTTTTAGGAGTCTAGTTTCCCTTGATATTATGTTTAACATTGAAGAATAGACAAATTCAAATGATGTGTGAAAAAACTAAAAAACTCTATATGGTACAACTGATGTAGGGGTTGTTAAATTGATAATTAATTAATGAATCTTGATCCTAATTCTTTTGAAAACATCTTGGACTATATAACAAAGGGAAATAACCGTAGGGAAAACTAGATGCGGAAAACAATTTTCCTAACGTCAATATCTCAAGAAAGAATGTAAAAGTACTATTAAATTTTCAATTATAGTCTAATTGAGATGCACTATGAGACAGATTACAGAAATAGAGTATTTAGACAAACACACATGAACACCAAATATATCGTGGGAAAACCCTTACGGGAGAAAAACCCACCACACCAAGAGAAATCACTTTGTATTACAGTAATCAAAGTTACATACAATTCCAGACTTATCTTTCTGGTGTCATTAAACAACAACATTCATCATGTACATTCTTCGAATAGAAAACTTTCAGGTTACAACCTTTACAGATTTTAATCCTTCACTGATACAGTTTGAATTCTTCACACTTCACTGTTGATTGAACTACTATCCAACATCAAAACATCTGTAATTTCCAACTATATCCATGGTGTTCCCTGACTGTCAAGCTCCCTCATAGAACCGTCGCAATGAACAGACTCCCAACAGTTCCAATTCGACTCTTCTAATTCGTCCACGTGATGCCACATCAGAAGTCATACACGGTCAATAGAATTCGAATTACATTGCATTGGCATCTCGGTGAGACACTAACGGTGTCTCGCCGATGCCACATTGAACCCATACCGTAGTCGCCAAGATGTTCTATCGAGTTACAAGAGTTTCATCGAATCACCAAGCATTCATCCTGACTTATCGCTTTTGCTAGAATGTCATAGCAAATCACAAAGGTTACACCGAAGTTCCCACATTTACCGAGCACCCAACGGAAGTCGGCAAGACTTACTCCTATCGCCAAGAGTTCATAGCGATATTCATATGCTACTCTGAAGTGTTCACCTATC
>VDFB02186541.1:0-33667 GCA_007258455.2 Sequoia sempervirens
TTGGTCACGTGATGGAGGCAACAATTTTCTTCAGAGAGCTCGAGGATGCCATAGGCATCATTCCCTGAAGGTAGTTTCATGCATATTAAACGTGGCACGTGTGGAGGGAAGTCATTTGGGTTCCATAGGCTTCTTTGGCCTCGTGGATATCATTAAAAATTTTCATTTCATTCCATTTCATATTGGTTGGTGGCGACTTTAGTGGTAGACATTTGCAAAAAAAATTATTTGTTCTGGCGGTGGTGTTCATGGTGAAGCGATCTCTCTTTGTCATTGAAGTCTTCGTGGATGGCCTGGAGAAGTTTGAAGCGGACACGCCAATCTCTCTGAAATCTTTGGCTAGACAAGCCTCCTTCAAAGAAGTTAAAGACCAACGACTGAAGCGGATTCTCTTAAACAAGGACCCGTTAGTTCTGGTGGAGACCAAAATGATCCTGGGAGCTGGTCATTTGGCTAACAAGGAGCTCGGTAGGGACAATCTACACATCTCCTCTCGATTTTTGGCATCTCTTCTGGACAATGGTGAGTCCAAGGTTGTGGCTAAACTGTTGTTGGTTAAGATGTTTCACAAGGATCTAGTGGGAGGGGTAAATGAAGTGTTGAGTTTTGTGGTGGAGGGCAGAGGCATCCCAAGACTAAGTGACTTTGCAGCTATTCGAGGTTTAGATGAGGTTGTAAAGATTTTCTCATTCCTTCTTGACTTGAGTGGTTTGGTGTTGAGCAAACATAGAATGGTGGCGGCGGTGGCCATTCAATTCCTAAAGAAATTCTTCGGCCTGATGGTTGTGGGTGATGTCGAGTGGGTAAAAGTCTTTGAAGATTTTGTTTTTTTAAATAATTTCCTGTGAATGCCTTGTATAGTTGTTAGTTCTAATAGTTTTTAGAGTTTATCTCTATGGTCCAATGGCATCTTTCAGTCCCGGAGTTTATAAATTTGATCTCTAATGGCTAGTTGGGAGTTTTGGGTGACTGGGGATTCATATGTTTAGTGTCGGGGCTGAACCCTTATGGAATTTTGAGTTGGTAGTTGGCTTGGATGGTGGGGTGGTGGTTTCTGGATGGAGGGGTCTCCCTGTCTTTGGCTGGTTGGGTTTCGTTTTGACCATCTTCGAGGTGGTTTTTGGTAGTGGCGGTTGGGATGGGTTTGCTGGTAATCAATGGTGGAAGCTTTCCTACATTTGCAGACGGTTGTACCCTTTTTAATCTAATATATAAATCAATCTTGCAAATAAAAAAAAATTCAATTTTTAATCAATTTTTTAGTTTAAATTCTATAAAATATTCAATTAATTAGTTGTATTGTTTGTTATTGTTTAAATTATGATGCCATTGGTTTTTATTTTACGATTATAAATAAGGTTTTTATTTTAGGTAATGCATAAACAATAATGTGATCATCTTAGATCTAAAACATAAATCAAAAGGTATAGATATATAATTTTCAAAATTACATCTATATTTGATCTTTAATTAAAACATAAACTAATATAATTTAATTAACCCCAATCTAAATCCCAGCCCTACTATTAACCCCAATCTTAAGCCTAACAATAACCCTAAGTGAACACTTATCCTGATTTAGCCCAAACCCTAACCTTAACCCTAACCCTAATTGAACCCTAACCCTAATTAAACTCTAGCCCTGATTGAAATCTAACCCTAATTAAACTCTAGCCCTAATTGAACCCCAACCCTAACCTAAACCCTATTTGTTTCTAACCTAGTGATCTCACAAATGGGATTGGGGTTTTGCTTTTCAACTCATTAATATGTGGATAATGATAAAATACTTTATCTTTCAGTAGGTAGAATTTTTGTTATACAACATACTTATGAAAATGGTTGGTGGTATTGTGGAAGATGTGATAAAACTTTCCTGAATGTGATTATAAATATATACTTCGTACAAGAAATTTGCAGACCATACTTCATTCACTTGGATTACAACTTTTGAAGAAATTGGTAGAAAGAGAATATGGATGTAACAACAAAAGAATTATGAACATTTACGGAAGCATGAAAAACAAGATGATGTTAAGTTTTTCACACATTATACAAAAGGTCCTTTTCAATAGATACATATTTAAACTTCAAGTGAAAAAAGAGACTTATAATGATGAACAAAGGATTAAATGCACAGTCATAAAAACAACAAAGTTTGATTATTCATCTAAGAGCAAAGCTTTATTAGACTCAATTGCAAAGCTATAGGTTTCATAACATTCAAATGCTTGAATGTATATAATGTTAACAATGTATTCAAACATTTGAAAAAAAAAATAGTGGATATATCTAAGTTAGTATTTTAAATTTGAATGTGTACCCTTATATATGGCAATTGAGATAAACAATGACACAAACAATAATGAAATCAAATTGATTGCTTTCCAAATTCATATTCATGAAAATGTAAGCATTTTTTAAAGTCAATAGGCATCTTGATAAAGATAACTCTGCAGCATATTTTACATATATTATTAATTAATATATAGGTATGTAGTTAATTAAATTATTAACTATATTTTATTTGTATTATATATTGAATTGTTAAAGATGTAAAAATCTTCCATCTCTTCCATTCCATCTCGTCTTCTTCTTCCATCCGGTCTCTTCTTATTATTTAAATATTTCCATTCCGCCTCCCCTGCTCCTCTTCCATCTTCTCCCCCCCCATATCTCTCTCCCTTTCTATCCCTCTATCTCCTAATCTCTTTTCCTCCTATACCCATATCTATCTTCATATCTCAGCCTTTGTCCCCATCTTCCCATATATCTCTATATCTATGTCTTTCTTCTTCCATTTATCTATCTCTCCTCTCTCTTTCTCTCTCTCTATTTCTCCTATTTCTGTCTCCTCTCCATCTCTATTTTTCTTTCTCTACTTATCTCTCTCTCTCCTCTCTATATCTCCTTATATCTCTATCTTGCCATCTCTGTTCTATAACCTGTCTCTTCCCCCTCCTATCTCCCCTATCTCTCTATATATTTATTTCTCCTCTATCTCTCTCTATATCTCACATCTATTTTTATCCCTTTTCTCTCTCATTCTATATTCATCTCTACCTCTATCTATAGGGAGAGATACAAAGGTGAAACATTGGACCTTCCCAAAGATCCACCAATCTCAACACTACTCCCAACTATTTTGAGCATTTAAGTACATATTGTATGCTAGATTAGGAGCCATGTGTCAAAGCTCATATTTATTGATGCAAAATAGGTCCAAAGTCCTAAAATTTGATGTAGAGAGTTAATTTATAGTTTTTTACAAAATTTCAAGTGCCACATAGAGCAAAGATATTTCAGTTTTTTATATCATGTCATCAAATTTGGCACTTCATCAAGATTTGTATCTTCATCAACATTAACAAAAGCAAAGGTATGTACTTGAATCCCTTGCATTTAAATTTTTCTATATATATAAATATTTTAATATTTTCCCTCAAATCTATAATATATATATTAGTATGTATTTATTTATTGCAATAAAGAATTAACCTAAGTAACACATTAAGAATTCTAAGGATTTGTGCTTGGAAGAAATACATAACAATTTTTTTTGTAGGATGTCGTGTTGTATAGTTTAGAAAAGCTCAAAATATGAATAGGATTTTAAGGCCATATATTATGGTAGCTTACAATGCAAAAGAAGGAAGGAAATCTATTATCAATTTTAATCTACAATTTAATACCATATGAAAAATCACATGTAGTATTATCTAAAATTAATTCTTGACATATTAATTTTATAAAATACACTACCATTCAATAAACTGCTCCCAAGAAAGAAGCCTAAGTGAACATTAATTGAACCCTAATTGTGGGTCCCTTGCTCTAATCATAGCCACTAAGGGGCACTTATTGAGCGATTATTCCTAATTGTGCCATAACCTAACTTTGAACCTCGGTTAAGCTCTAATCCTAACCCTAACACTAATTCTTATCCTAGTGAACCTTAACCCCAACCCTAATCTTGTATGACCCTATTTACAGACTCTTATTGAATTCATAACTTGTAATTAAGCCCTTCTCATCCTCAATCCTAACCCAAATTGAACATTAATTGAACCTAAGCCTAGCCTAAGTGAACACTAATCCTAATTAAATCTAACTTTTTAGTTTGAAATATTAAAGTGCCTTAGATTTTCCACATTTAATAGCCATTTATCGTCAATTTCTATTAATAGAACTCCAAAAATTTATGCTTTGTAATGTTTGAATACGTACTATTAGGGGTTTGGGTTTAAGGGTGGGAGAGAGATAGGGGAGTAATTAATTGACCCATTTACATATTCTTTTCTTAGATGGGTTAAATATTTGAATTTACCCATTTACCGTTAGCAGAAATGACCCAAGAATTTAATAGAATGGACTACTCATACAATACCTTGCATTATGGAGCTCAATTCTCGGATATATTACTACTTATCAAATCCTTTGTAAATAATTGTAAACTTATGACTCCATTTAATCATTTAATTGATTTTATTGAATCAAAGGAAAAACATAGACACACAATTGAACAAATTCTCAAAAGAAGAATGACAACATCATTAACATTTCATTCAAAATTCCTCCAAATCCACATAAGGAGAGAAAATATATTAGAATTATCGTTTATTCGTCTTATAAGTCATATTTGCATCTGATTTAGGAATGAATTTCATATATTCATCCAAAAGAACTCCAAAACAAGCTATCTATTCTATTTCACTCTAGGCAGGGTTTTAGCATTGATGGCACCACAAAATATCGCTTCCTCATCAAGAAAAATATCTTTTCTACCCATATATTCAACTCAAAACCTAGCTAGAGCTTTCAGCAGTTCTCTCCCTACAAATGAGCCTTGAATTCCCTTTTATATGACAAGGAAGCAACAAGCTTTGGGCTCAAATGTAATTTCACCACAAATTTTCATTTGAAAAAAATCTCCATTGCATTTGACTTTCATTTGAAAACTTCCCACACATTGAATCTACAAAACATAGTGGCACACGAACTGGGGAAAGCTAAAAGGAAATTGAAGAAAAATTGTCATAAAAATCCCCTTGTCTCTAGGCCATGCAAAAAAACCAGGCAACCAAATTTCCACGAAGGCACCACAACAACTTCTTATTTACCTGCCACCCTGCCCTTACCAACACTCAGACTCTAGTATACATGCCCGCTTCTAGTTGTTGTCCAATACAGTAGACCCTCAGCCTCCTCTTCTTTCTTGTCCTTGCCCAATACAATTCTAGTCCGTTCGCTTGGGGTTTTAATAGCCAATGGCACCATAGATATCACTTCCTCATCAAAGGGAAGACCGTGATTGAAGCGAGGTAAATACCGACAGTAGTCCAATTCGGTCTCGGTTGCATCATCAGAAGTGTTGCTCGTAAGGTCAATGGGCGAGTGTTGGCATCCATAGGAGCCATGCCCATACCTTATTTTCCTACTGACACTAGTAATAGAGCACACCGACTGCTTGCCTTTGTCATCTACTAGTTGAGCAGCAACGTCCTGGAATTGCAACCTTCTACTGCATCTAGTGGGCACAAGCCTAGGCTTGTCAACCAAAGCATCTTCTTGAATAGCAAGACAGAGCTTTTGTGAGCTCAAACGAACAGACCTCCTTACTGACTTACTCATTTTCTTTTCTCAGACAAGCACTCAAACTTGATTAGACTCAGCCCACAAAGTGCTCTAACTACTACAAGAATGACACTATTAGCAGTTAATTCATCTTGTATTTATTGTGCAAAGTAATGGCCACCTTCATCAATGCTTAGTAAATATGCATGTGCAAACATGGCAATTTGGTGGCCTATGTGCTGTCATCATTTAACTAGAACTACATGAGAATCCAAAGATCACCCTTCATGATTTCCAACAACAACATCTTCACATAGATTGAGATCGACGTGACTACACAAGCAAGGAATAATTCATTAATGCTTCACTAGTTGTAGGATAAAACGACCACCATGAGTCATTTTCCAACTTTGAATACTACTCATTGATCTCTTGAAGAGTTGGCAAATCAAACAGTTTATCTCAAGCTAACTCGGTTTGACATCCAACGAAGCATCGTTCACCTTCCTCATGACCAATAACATTAATCCATCTCAGAAACCAACTACCATGTCGGCAGGTCCTATGCACTTTGCAAATTGAACGGCTAGAGCTATGCATCGCAATCTCGTTGACCTCGTAGCTTTTAACCAAACTTCATCTTCCTCCTATGAGCTAGCAGGGAACAACAGAGATTTACATTAGCTTTTGATCTTGGTTGTCAATCTAAAACCATGGGTTATGAGCTCAATAGTGGATATTGGGCCCCACATTCCTCCATCTGGGACACACATCTTCCTTTTATTTGCCCTCACGCCCAGAATGAAGCGACACCTTGGAGTGCTTGAGTTTGGCGAGTCACAGAATCGAATCTTCTCCATATCTTCCAAATCTAGGAAAAGCCTACACATTTACTTTAATTGGTATTTAATGAAAGGCTTTGGCTGGGCAACCGTGACATGACCCTTTGAGTTAATAAGCCAGGCTTCACGTCCTTCAGTTAAATTAAAAACTGCTTTGATTTAATGCTCTATTTCCTCCATGGGGTTTTATTTCCTAAGTCTCGATTGGCCTGGTAGAGATTCTTATCCCAGCCTAACAGAACAAATGATTAAGCTAAGGATTGTATTTGTTGTTTATAGCGCATGGAGCACCTAAAATGACCTAGGCATGAGCTTCATTTTTGCCACTTTGATCTAGCATAATTAAGACATTTAATTATATCCTTGGTCTACATTCGACTATTGATTAAATAATTCATGTCCTTTTATTCTTCCTGATTATTAAATAAATAAATAAATTTATTTATTAAATGCGTCATTAATTGTCTAAGTCTTCCTTTAATTAAATAAATTTCTTAATTTATTTAATTCCCCTTTGTCATTTAATTCTTCTTAATTATTAAATAAATGAATTACATTTATTTATTTAATACGTCACTAACTGTCTTAATTAAATAAATTGATTAATTTATTTAATTAATTAATCTCATCTCCTAAATTAAATAATTAAATTTAATTATTTAATTGCCAATTAACATTCTTCTCATTTTAAATAAATTAAATTATTTAAAATGTCATCTCAATCCTAATTGTCAGTCCTTTTTGATAAATAATCTGAAAAGATTATTTATTATCTCATAAAATCCATAATTTGAATTATTTTAATTCCAAATTAGTAATTAATCTTCTAAAAATCAAGCAATCGGGCAGATTCTTGATTTTTCAAATCTTATCTTCAGTCCACATCTTATCTCTTTGATTTTTCGAATCTTGCAAATCAGGCAATCTTATCTTCTTGATTTTTTGAAAATCTTTATTTTCTAATTAATTTGTCTCATTTATTCTCCACCGTCGATCCGATTTTATTCTGACCGTTCGATTAAAAATTTTTCCCTAACCCTAATTAGGGATTCTCAGGTTGAATCTAGATCGTTCATTTTAGGTTCTCATCATTGATTTATCTCATCCGTCCACTCAAAATTGTGTTTTCTATAAAAGACAATTTTGCTCATAATTTCAAGATCTAACAACTTCATTTTTAATTTAATAGTCATTATAGTCATTTGGCATTAGTAGTCATTATTTTCATAGACATTGTCATAGTCATAGACATTTAGACATTGCATAAATCCTTCAAAACTTGTTGTAGGTCTTAGACATTTGCAGATTGCTCACACAATGAATCTGAGGGCAACACAACATCCAGCAAGCAAGAAGGTATTACAAAAGTGAAGCATGGAGGTATCGGCAATCAGGTATAATTGTTTGATGTTTTACTTCCTTTGTATTTTGTAAGATCTTTGGATTTTTAATGTTATTATCTAACAATCTAACATCTAATTTTCCATTGATTACAACTTTAGTTCTAGAGAATTCTTAATTACCAATTCTTAGTTGTGCATTTGTATATGAATCCAATTGAATGCCTTTCAATATCATTATGGAAAATTTTATTATTGCAACCCTAACTCTAACACTAATTAAACCTTGACCCTAACCTGATTGAACTCGTATTATAACCCTAACTCTAACACCAATTGAACTGTAATTGTAACCCTAGGTATTGTTGAAACCTAACCCTAATTGCATCAAAACCCTAAAGAACTCTAATTGAACCCTAACCCTAAAATAGACAATAACCCTTACCTTAATTGAACCCTAACTCCAATCCTAGCCCTAATTTAAGACTAACCTTAACACTGACCTTAATTAAACCCTTATTGAATTATAACCCTAATTGATCCCTAACCCAAATTGAATGCTAATTGAACCTTAACCATAAGTGAATAGCAACCTTAATTAAACTCCAACCATAATCCACAGCTTAATGTTGTTGGTTTAGAATCATAGTTATGTTTAGGGTTGGATATAAAATTAGAGTTTGGTTGGAAGTTAATTAATGTTAGTTTTAGGGTTGAGGTTATGGTTAGACTTATAATTAGTGTTAGTATTGGGGTTAAATTCTATCACTTTAATAAAAATAATCTTCTATAAATTCATTCATTTTTTTTTGAAATTATATAATTTAAAATATTTTTAAATTTACCTATGTTGATATATGAGAGATATAACAAATCTAAACTCTATTATATGTTGTTAAAAAATTTAAGTTGCTTATAAATAATTTTATGTATTTTTATAATTAACTTGACATTGTGTATAAAAAAGTTTAAGTTATGAATGTTATAATATAAAAAATAAATGTGTTTTCAATGTTTATTTGTCAGTTTAAAAGATGTGCCAATAATATTGCAATCACTAATGATTAATTTTTTCTTAATGGTTAAAATAGATTGGTAAGTAAATTTATCATTGATTTTTTCTTGATAAGTAAATCAATATTTCATAAATTTGTCTATAATTCTTATTAAATTTTTCTTAATTATATTAAATTATATTTTATTAAATTGTTAAAAAATTTAAGTTGCTTATAAATAATTTTATGTGTTTTTTATAATTAACTTGATATTGTGTATAAAAGAAAGGGTTTTAAGGACATGAATATTTATAACATAAAAATAGAATTTGTTTTCAATGTTTATTTGTTAGTTTGATGTGAGAATAATGTTGCATAGTAATGATTAAATTTTTCTTGATTGGTTAAGTGATATTGTGAAATTATTCTATGTTAATTTAATGTTATGAATGCTATATAATATAAAGAAAAATATTTATAATATATTTTTAATGCATTTTTATAATTTATAAAGAAACATCTAAAATAAAAATGTGATTGTAAAAAAAATAGAACCTAATGCCCACTTCTCCTTTTAATGAATGTTTTATTTTGCAAGGGTTGATTTAGTGCTGTCGTTGATCTATTTCCTATAGATATAAATGGTGCTCGCCATCCTGTGATCGGGAATTGAAGGATCGTGAAATCACGGGCGGGCGCCACATGTCCTATCTGGGGGATCAAATTTGCGCTATCGCTGACCAACTACCATTTGATCTGAGTCGTTCCCCGCCATCCTGCAATGGTACTTGGGTTGATTGTAAAATCATGGGTGGACGCCATGTGTCTCATCCGATGAAGCATAAAGAGTAAAGGAAACACTAGCCGGCTTTAAATGTATTAAGGGGCGGATTACTAAAGTGTTCTCGAGACGCACATGTTCTAAATTGACGGATATGCTATAATCTAGTTGGAAAAGCTTCTTGAAGGTTAATGACATGGTTGGTGATTGTGTTAAAGGAACGAGATCATTGATGCTCAGGATCAATGGTTGCCCACCATCGCACGATCAAAATTTTCAGGATTGCGATATAGCAGGCAACCGCCACGTGGACTTCCTTCATAGTGTATGGTAAGGTGGACCCCTTATCGACGTGTTGGAAATTGTGTCAACTTTTTTTTAAGGTGGTCGTCGATGATTTGATCAAGCTGAAGAATCGACGACTTGAATTTAAATTTCCATCAAATATGGCTGGAGCCGTTCATGCAGCGCGAAATTGAGCTTTAATGGAAGATGAGACACTTTCTAGCGTAATTTGATTGACAATAAAATCAATTTTCCTGCTTGGTCTGTATCACAAAGCATTCAACTATTTCGCGGAGCAGTTTCAGAGCCGAAGGTAGAATTGCGATTTTTTGCAGCCAGAATTTGGGAGTTCTGTGAACAAAGCCGTGAGTTTATTTTTTGTGCCTCTCGGTCATTTTGCATTTGAATTTGGGAAAGGATTAGCTGGATGTATTGTGAGCTTGTTGATGAATGTGTTAGGGCTATAGTTTAATTATAGTTGTGAGAAATTGCGATGTTTTGTCCTATAATTTTCTATCTCTGGTTAGTCCTAGCTATCTGAATTATAATGTTGTAAAGAAGCCCTAGTTTTTCCGAGATGGCACTGCCCAAGCAACATTCTCGCCAGACTGAATATTTGAAACGAAACCTGTATGATGATTTCCTGGATCAATTTCCCTTGTCAATGAATGATAGGAGGAAGGGATTGGTCCTAATGCAAGGGAAAATTCTGGGGGAAGGGTTAGTGTATAATTGCTCCAACATTGTCGGTGCTAGGGTTCCCCTCACTGGCTTGGAATTGTTCAGATTGTGGTACGGATAGAGGAATTTTCCTCACCCTTTTTCAAATGGATGGATGTATGATATGGGGAAGCTAGTGGTACCAAATGTATTCCCTGGTGTAGACCTGCTTAGGACAATGGCTGCAAGATATGACCCTGTTACACAGATAATCAGGGACAATGATGGAAAGGTTCACAGAGCATTAATAGAGAGGTCCAACATATTTTCACTTGGAGTGAACGGCGAACTTGGTTCCTATCAACCTTAGGAAATGAAGTAGAGAGTGTCTTGAAGGCTGGTCTGCAGAGAGCAGAGTTGCAACACCCTCATCGGCTAAGGCGGGGAGGTTCAAAATTTCACCTCAGCCCAGGTGACGAGAACCTTTCCAATTACATTGTTTTGTTAATTTCCACAGACACTTTCTATTCTTTGTCTTGATTTTTGGTTCGGTCAGTGCGGTAATGCCATTACTTATATAGCATTTTCATGGGGTGCAAATGCATACCTAACTTCTCTGGCTGGCCTTTCTTGGCTTTGAAGAGGAGAATGCATGAAGGAGCATCAAAACTACAAACAATGATGCATTTTCAATTTCTTTCTATGCATGTACATATGTTTTGTTTAAGAATACTGAATTTTTTTTCTTTGAGAGGATGAAATTAAGGCAATCAGTTGATGGAGAAAGATTGCCAATACAAATATGGGCTATAGATTTATCTTGTAATAAGAAAAGCACTAGTTATGTGCAATTTGATAATTGTTTTGCTTCCAGATCGAGGGCTAGATTGATGGTGAATGTACCTAGGATTCCTGAGGAATTACATGATTTTCTCAGGCTAAGAGAAGCAGAATTGAAGGTTTACCATGGCAGAAGGTGACATTATCCCATACCCGATCCAACACTGTCTTGAGAGTATATGGTTTTCAGGGAGCCCCTCATATACTGCCATACAATGTGCAACCAAGAGTGGGATTTGCAGAAGTTATGTGGCAAATAGGTTGTATTCATGAGGACAACCTCGTTGGAAGGGGTAAGGGAACATTTTTCCCAGATTATACAATGGTGTCTGATTTTGTATTTTCAAAGGGAGGTTGGATGCATTTTGATAATTTCTTTAATGATTACCATTTTATGTGTGGACCAAAGTGGCAACATGATCCTGAGGGTTTCTTTGCTCTTTTCAGACAAAGAATAAAAGATGGAAAATTTGTGCATGAGTTTAATTTCCCTAAAGACTTGATTAGAAATGAATTTGATTTGAATAGACAGGAGTTGAACAAGGAGAAATGGATCACTTATGGTAAGCTACTAGATGTTGTGTAGAAAATGGATCCGAAATATGATCCACTATTGAAGTTCAGTCCCTACCATAAAAAAATTGATTTTCTGATGGGAAACTTCAAGGAAATTATGGGCACATTGAGGAAAAAAAAAGATAAATTTAGAATTGAGTCTAGGTGTACAAGAGCAAGGTTCCAGACCAATTGAAACAAGGCCAACATACCAACCTATAGAAAGGTGGCCCATTTACAAGAGGAAAAAGGATAGTAGTAGTGATGAAGAAGAAGTGGACAGAAAAGGAAAATAGATTATGAAAGTGCCTCCACAACCAAGTCCAAAACTCAAAGTGCTTGGGGCAATCAAAATTATTGATTTAGAATCATCACCAGAAGACAATCCCTCATCACCACCATCCGAGCCAAGCCCTAAGAGGCAAAGAATTGATCAACCACAGGAGGATTTGACAGATGAGATTATTGTTACTGATCAAGACAAGGAAGTTGGTATGCCTTCCCCTCCTAGGCTAGGTGAATTAGTTTTATTTGATTTAGATATGAAAGGTAAAAGTGTACAAGATGGAAGAATGGAGGCATGCAAGGAGTTTCTAGATGACAATACATTTGTAAAAACTCTTGTATTCTTGCAATTGGTATGGAGGATGAAGTTTGAAGAGTATCAAGATAAATGTAGGCAGAGAAGAGAACTATGGCCTGACAGGTCAGACCAGGAGAATGATGAGGACGTAAAAGCTGAATTAATGGAAGAATTCAAGAACATCACTCATGAAGAAGGAAGAAAACTGGTGAGTCAGGTTGGTGTATTAATTCTACATGAATGGGACATTGCAGATGCAGTAGCCTTTAATGCTATTATGAAGTCTAAGAATCCCTTTCAAGACTCTGAAGAAGAGGTCAAGGTAGCATTGCAAAACTCTGCTTTCAGTGAGGAATATGAAACTCTGGCAATTTGGGCATTGGCCCCACAAGGGAGAAAACCAGATGTTTTTGATATTAATCCAAATTTCAAAGGAGGATTGATAATAAAGAGAGCTTCAGAGATCTCAACCACTGAGGCCACTAATTTGACTGTGAATGTGGCCAAATTTTTCCAAAAGACTGTTGAAAGGGAGGAAGCTGAAAGGAAGAGCTTAATGGAAAAATATAACCTTTTGATTGAGGAGTACAACAAGATGTAGCAGAAAAATGTTGAGTTGAAAACTGAAGTGGAGAGGTTTAGGTATAAGTAGATTGGGGAGACATCAAGTGCTCCAAGAACCAATATATTACCTTCCACAGTAGGGTCAGTTCCTCCTGCTTCTCCAATTGTTTCCACACCAGGATCTCCCAGTCAAAATCCTATCCTCACCCTTTCTTTAGAGGAGGATGAAGAAGAAACAGAGTGTTTTGTCGATCCTACAAAAAAGTAGCTCTTACAAAAAATTGATGAATTGCAGGCATCATTAAACAAAAGTGAGGAGGGATCTCTCTTAAAGCAAAAGGAAATTGTTACTACTATTTTGAGGCGTTTAAATGAAAAGGTTGATAGAAAATTGCTATCTATACATTATTTATATTATTTGTTGTTAGCAGCAATAAATAATATTGATAGGGATTAGGAAGTAGCGATACCAATAATTAAAAATTGGATCCCTAGGGCCAGTGATCTGGATATCATGTATAAGGCCTCAAGGTTTAATATAAATAATAGGCCCCCAATCATTAAATCCTACTCATGTGTTAGTAAAATCATTGCAAGGTTTTAAGACCTTACCAGATGACTTGAGTAGGAAGATTAGGGAGTTGGTGAAGAATTTCAATGATTGGAGTAACACATTGTTACCTGATATAATTGATGAGCAGGGGAAAATTAGGTCATTTCAACAATGGAAGGCTCAAGCAAGTGAGGCCATCAATGATCAAATCAATTCAATTTTTGATGAGTCAAACTATGATTTGTTGGTGAGCTGTATGGACAAAATAATTAGTACCGGCTCATTTTTTGAATCTTTTGAAAGGGATGCGAATCAGGTAGCAGTAAAATACACACCTTATAATACCAAGGTGGATGAGGTAATTAATTTTGACTATCCGACTGATGATGAGTACCATAATTGGGTAACTACATATTTGACTGAGGAGGAGTGAACTACTAACAAGTGGTAGATCAGATGTTGCGGTTGCAATGGTTCCAATTTTGTGTTGACGACTTTCTCAGTGCGGTTTTCTTGTGGTTTTTTGCATCAACGTTCCTCAGTTGATATGATGAACAAGAATATTTTTCAAGGTGGTGGCTATTGTAACAAATTTTGGAATATCACTAGGTGCTCCAATTGACTGGTGACAGGTGTACTTTCTAGCCCGGTGCTTGTTTGCTCCTTCATTTTCTATAAGAAGGATTTCAAGGCCAGAAGTATGGGTTAGCAAGTTAGATAATTTTTGTCGAGTCTAGGTGAAGTTTACCAAAGCAAATTGTAAGGATCAATGGTTTAGAAATGAAATTTAGGTTTGATCATTGTGGCAGGTTTGAGTTCGCAGAGATTTAATGTTGTATAACAGTACTAGCATTTGAGTTGAAATGAAAATTTGAGCTTATGTCTCTCCATTGTACATGCATATCTGAACTTTGAATAAAATAACTAAGTGTTGTTTTATCCATCTCACTGTTGTGGTGTGTATGATTCTATTTTAACTTTAATTCAAAGAATTAATCAAAATGCTTGAATGGGATTATAGGCGGATATGTGTTGTATAAGGATTTGATAAGTAGTCATCGGTTAGAATGCATACTGATGAAATTGTAATGCAATATTGGCCGAAGAGGATCTTATATGTGATGCGTAAATCTATTATAAACCTCTCAAATGCTTATGAATTTGAATCTACAATGGATAAATAGCGATCTAAGTTGTAATTATTAGTGTAGTTCGGTGTTGTTTGTCTTTTCCTAGAGCTTACTACAAATTGCAAATCGTTATTTATCTTATCTGATGGATTGTGTTTGAACATCTCACCTCCGGATAGTTGATATTGTCTATGAACAACCAATTCTAGTTGATATTATCTTATCGTGTTGAGCTATTAAGTGAGATCATCTGCTATTGTTAATGTTGTTTATAATAATGGTGCAGAGGTTGTAAACACATTAAGGGATCACCCTCCTGTGTCTTGCAGAGCCCGAAGTGTTGGAGGATTTTAAAGTCCTTGTCAGTTGGTCCAGGTCCTTCGAGCTGCCTTCGATTGGAATTGGCAATTCCATAGGTAGATTAGAAGACAAACCTGGTTACATTGTAGAAAGAACCAACATACACATCAACCACTGAACAACCACCTCTACAACTGACTTTTTAATTTTTTATGATCACATGAAACATAAAACACACTAATTTCAAGGGTGTTAACATCACTATTCAAATGTTTTAATTTTTTGACCTTTCAAACATTAAAAAGTACATCATTAAATTAATTATGTAATGGCATAAAAATTAAAAACATCATGAATTAATTATGTAACCACATAAGTCAAATGTAATTCTATCAAGAAATTAATATCAAATAGATAATATAATCGCCAACGCATATACATTTCAATGTCATTGATCTTCTTCTTCTTTAACTCTTTGTGTATCGTCGTCGAGGATTCAACATTGTAAGGATTGGTCATATCATCATCACATCGTCATCCAATATCAGTTTTAATAATGTCATCATCCACATGGATATCATCTTCATAGTGCAGTAACTCCTACATCATCATGATCCTAGTTCCTCCTGCTTTGACATCTTCATGGGGGACATCATCAACTAGCTGATGATCACGTTAAATAAATACCGTCATCTTCTAGTTCTTTGGTATCTTCTTCTTTCACTTTGTTTATACTTTCTAGGCAGCTGCTGGATCATGTCTAACAACAAATGACCAGCCCAGTTTACTTGGAACCTTTGAATAAAATACCTGCTCACATTGGCATGGAAGAACATAGGGCTCATTTCCAACTCACTCGATCAACCTTGTATTAACCATGGTAAATCCATTGTCATGTTCAATAAGAGTTCTCGGGATCATTTTCATTCAATTGTAGCCTATACCATGGGGCTGACGAACAAAAATAATCTAGAAGGACTTAAAGTCACACTCCAAATTTTATCATCCCAAATCCCATAGTATCAATTTTCTGAGACTTTGGATGTATGCCACTTCTAGATGAAACATTAGTCACCTGAAAGACTGCAGTTATATGAGAATCACAAGTTTTCTTCATGTCATCCAACATTTTGATTTGAAATTTACAACCATTGCACCACATAGCCTTGTGGTGTTTCACATACAATATGTCAAACATGTAAAAATTATTGCAATATCGTCAGTTGATAAACATATTTATTCTTGGCCGAATGTATGCAAAGAAAACAATCTCAAGATATATATACAGCAATATACTTGAAATAATTAAATAATATGGGTGATTAATATATCTATACGTACCTGTTTATCTCTTAAACCATATGCTAAATCAATTTCCTTTGGTGTAACATTGGAATCTCCATTACGATGAGATTCTTTAACCAATGAAGCCACACCTTCCCATGTTAATGCGCGACCAGATTGTTGACATTGTTCAATCCATACCGTCATCCAATCAAGATTGTTGGTGACATACAAATATAGTGCATCCCACTCTCGACCAAGCTGTACCAAAAGGTAGAAATTCACAAATGATGTATAATTAGTTAAATACCACGGTATCGACCTTAATTTATAATTGATGTATATTGAAGATTAAAAATTAAATAAGTACAATATACATAAAAACCATATGTAAAATGTATTCCAATTAATATCCATGACCATCTTATAATTACCTCTCACTTTCCTCAATCTACCTTTCCCTAATAGGTACTCCCTTTCGAATTTGTTAATGGAGTTGGGAACCCAAATGCGATCTACATGGATCTTTGCTACAAACTTAGGAAAATATTCACTAATGTACACCATGGTCTGGTATACCATATATCCCTCCACCATAGAACCCTCAGGATGTGCTCTTTGTCTAACCAAAGCCTTCAAAAATTTCAAGTGCCTCTCAACCATCCACATTGACCTTGTGTGTATAGGTCCACACAATTCAATCTCCTCAACTTGGTGTATGAGGTAGTGTTCTTGTGCATTGAAAAATGTTGAAGGTAGACACTTTTGCATTTCACACATTAGATGAGGAATTTTTTTCTTCCAATAATTTATATCTTATTTATGGATTTCTTTAGATGACAACCATCTACGAGTGATTCAAGGCACAAATATATTAATGAAATTTAACAAAAATATACATTATATTACATAACAAGTAAAACAAATGGCAATTATAAGATGTATACAATGAATTGAACAAATCTTGCTACTTACCTCATGTATTTTTCAAGATCATATATAACTTGCTTGAAATTGTTGTCAAAGTTGTCTGGGAGAGATAGAGGTAGAATGTACTGCAACAATTATAAAATGATTTTTTCATTATTTTTCCAAAAGTAGTAAACACAATACAATAAAAATTACATGCATTATACAAGTGTATATAATATACCAGAATAATTACCTTAATGAAGGTATGTCAATCGTGCGTTTTCATCCCTAACCCAAATTCGCCTTTCTTTGTTATTATATTGTTTATGTTCGCAGCAAATCCTATGGGAAATCGATTTTTTTGTATGACTTCTTTTATAGCATTGATTTGCTGCTCTGTTAATAACTAAGGAAGGGCACTTATATTAATTTGGTCTCCATTGCTATTTAATTGAATGACATTTTTCATTACATGATTGGCTTCCTGAATGTCACTACAAATTTTGATAATTTTTTCTTTTTCATGCCTTCCATCCAATATTTTCCATAACGTTTCTGTTATATTCTTTTCGATATGCATTGTATCAAACAAATGCACAATTTGTAGCTGCTCATAGTAAGGCAACCTACTAAATTGTCTGGGATAACTTTTTAGTCCCTATGGAAGCCGACCATTAATGCCTTGATGACCTTCATGAAGCATATAAGTTAAACAAATTAACCATGAAAAATCATTGTCAATTACAACATGAGTAAACACAACACAATATAAAAATATAAATTCAAAACATATCATATATGATAGATAAACAATCTGATCCAATGTATAACCTTGATGATTAATTCTATTATATTCCAACTTCCATAAGCAAGGTGACATTCTTCGTGGTTTTGATGTAGTCTCATCTTTTCCATTGAAAAGATGTTTTACAGTAGTTTGATACTTATGATTTCTATGGAGGAAGTGTCTATACTCATCAAACACCTGCTTTCCTAAACTTGTTGAATGACGAGATTTCATCTTTGGACCACAAATTGGACATGCAAATTTTCCCTTTGTTTGAAGACCTGCAAGATGATATATAATTGGATTAAATATGTCAATTTTTTTAATTATATATAATGAATAGATTATTTTAAAAACATGCATGATATCTACTTCATCAAATTAAATATTGTTAAAGTGCAGTCGAATGTTATAACATACCACAAAAATGTGTTAGCCCTGGGGCATCATGAATTGTCCATACAAGTATTGCATGGAATTGAAATTGTTTTTGTCCTATTGGTCTAGAGATGTGCTACATAGTGACGCCATTCCATACCTTTAGTAACTCATCAATAAGAGGCTCAATATATACATTCATATCTGTAACTTGGTACTTACCTAGTTGAATGAATATAAACATTACATAATTATTATAACCATTTTACTACAATATATATAAATTAATGTACATGACTATTGAATGAAAAAAAATGTCATTATGCAACAAATAAGACAAATGAGATGCTACTACATTAAAGAAAATTGATGTAAATAAATACCTGGAACAATCATTGACAACATTATGTGCTCTCTCTTTATTGACATCCATGGAGGAATGTTATTGTTGATAACAAAAATAGGCCACACTAAGTAAATAGATCTTAGCTCTCCAAATGGATTGACACCGTCCGCTCCCAATGAAAGCCTGAAATTACGAGGTTCTTCTTTAAAGTGTGGCCATTTTTCCTCCATGTCCCTAAATGCAGAACCATCCACAGGAATTCGAAGAATGTCATCTCCACTTCTATTCTGTGCATGGTAATCCATAAATTGCGCCAAACTTTCGCACCTAAATAATCGTTGCATACATGGAATAATGAGAATATAACGAAGAACCTTGCGAGGCACCCTTTTTGTTAGTTGATCTGTTCTATATCTACTGATATGACATTCTGGGCATTCTATTGCGAATTCATGTTGTTTATGATATATAATATGATCATTGGGACATGCATATATTGCTTGATACTCCATTCCAATATCTTTCATAATGGCACATAAATCTTAGTATGAGTGAGGTAAAATATTTGATGGTGGTAACAAAAATTCACCAATCAATGTACAAAAAAAAAAAAAAATTCATATAAAGAATATTAATGGTACATATTTCATCCTTTATTTACTAGTGATGAACTAACAACAATTACAATAGATGAAAAAATATGACATATATGACATACCTTAACATCTGTGAGATTGTTATGTTTGATAAACCATTCATAACCTTCAAGTTAAACAACAACAATACAACAGAGAGAAGAGTTGTTTCAAAGCCTTCATAAAGGGGCTCGTATGCCTTCTCAAGTACAGATAAATCATGAACATCATCAAAGTCATCTTGATCAACATGATCAGCTCTGCCACTAAATGTGTCATGGATCAATGTATTTGTACCATCATCTTCAATTGTGTTTTCTGGTGCATGATCATCTTCTTCCATAGGATCATTAACTTCATCTTTGATATTCACAGCTCCATGTCCGTCCGCTTGCAAAGCCACATTCTTCGGGCTGTGATAATCCATATCATCTGCCCTAGGGTGCCCCACCTTTATAATAATGATAGACACAAGTAAACCATGATCATGATCAATTGATATATATATAATGTTTAAATGATATAAACATTTACAAATTCAATCAATATAAACACATATAGTGAACAACTTACAAATAGATGATAATCATGCCCCCCTTCAACGTTGTAACACCCCTCCTTTTTGTGCTCTGATAATCAGGCAGTGTTTCCCTATGTTATGCTTCGATCATGTTAACATGTGAATTAATGATGCTTTATGCTTTGATTATGTTAATAATGTTAAATTTGTCAGTTAGTGAGATTGTATTGGTGAAGGGGACGGGGTTGTATCACTCGCTTGCGAGTGCCCTACGATTCCGAGATTTCCTCTTCACGGTGTGATTGATCATATTATGTATATATGCACGTTCGACATGCTCTTTGTTGCAGGTTGGCAGGTACATGACATCGACTCCACCTGGTTTCCAGGTCTGAGCGTGTCCATTGACCAACGGAAACTAATTGGGAGATAGTAGCTAGGGTTTCCGAACCAGGTCGTCACCCTAGTCATAGCATGTTGTTGGTTTGTCGTCGGGGTCAGTTGTTTTAACGTGGTCAGTTCCCCTTGAGTGTTTATTTAATTTCAAGTTAAAGTTTATTAAATGGCTTGCGTAGTCTAATTAATGATTGAATGTGTTTAGTTGCAAGCTAAAAGTGATTAAATAGCTTTTGGAAATTAAAAATGATGAATGTTTTGTCTCATTGAGTTGTTGGAAAATTAGTGATTAATTAATTAATTTAATTGAATTAACAAAATAATCTAATTTTGAATTAGATTTACTTTATTGATAATTTAAATTAATTGTGTGAATTAGCTAAATTATCCCTTTTGAATTAAAAGTGTAAAAGATTTAATTCTTTTGTTGAATGTAAAGTGCTAAAATAATTTTGAATTCAAATTGGAAATAGAAAATGGGTTAAAGTTATAAAAAAAAATTCAAATATTTCTTATGCAAGACTTTGGGGTAAAAAGGATATTTTCTGAATTAGTTGACTTTTTTGGTAAAATATATTTGTGTTTGAAATTGAAATTGGAATTTGAATTAAATGTTGATTTGAATTTGAGTTCAATTTAATTTGTATTGAGTTAGAATTTGAATTTGAATTAGAAGTTGAATTTGAATTTGAATTAGGGAAGTTTGGAAAAAGGTATATTTTTATTTTAGGGTTTTCTTTCAACCTCTCTCTCCATGGATTCTTGGTTTTGGAAAATTTGGGTGGAGAGGCTTGGAGGAGGCTATGATGGTGGAGTGGAAATGGTGCTTGAAATCTCCATGGTTAAAGCTTGCAATTTTGGAGGAAACACAAGGTTCCATTATTTCTACCTTCCTCTTCTTGCTCATTTGAATGATTGAAAACATAGTTTAGATTCAATAAAAATTAGGGAAAAGCTTTCAATTTGCACAATTGTAATGGATTTTGAAACCAAAAGGAAATCCAAGAAAACTCAATGTTTAATCTAGCTTTGAAAACCCATTTGCTTGTTTGAAATAAGTTCCATTTTCTTAAATGGGGTTGTGATTATTTTTGCAATTTGGGTATGAAATCAAACTTGAGAATATAGATTTGTATTTAAAACCTTTTTATTTCAAAATTGGGTGATACCCACAAATATATATTCATATATATATTTGTTATTTATGAAATTTTAAATGTTTGGGCAAAACCTCTTAAAATTTTTATTGATTTTCGTTTTTTCTTGGTTCTGGAAAAAAAAAAAAACACAGTATTAAATTTATTATAAAAATGTTTTTTTTGGTGGTTGGGGAGGTCAACCCCCACCGCCGCCGCCGCCGCGGCCGTCGCCACCCAGCAGGGAGGCGTCGGCTGTGTGTAAACACACAGCCACCGCCGCCCGCAGGGGGGCGGGCTGTGTGTGAACACCACGACCACTCGCCCATACGAAAAGGGGAGGCAGTGATGTAAACAGCCACAGCCTTAGCGAGGCGAGAGCTGTGTCTTGCACCTGATCTCCATGCTTACGTGAGGCCGTGCCCTAGGGCCGGCCTTTCTCCCACGCCGGTTTAAAATTCGAATTTACTTTTTATTTTTATTTTTAATTTAAAATTTTTGTTAATAAATATTATTTTATATTATATTTTATATAATATTTATAATATTTAAATATTATATAATATATAAAATATAATATATTTAATATATATGGTAAATTAAATGAAATCTGGTTTAAGTTAAAATATGTTATATTTTATTGGTTAGATCTTAAGGTTTTTGAAATGATTAATTGAAATAGAAAAGTTATTTGATATATTTTGTAAATAAATGTAATTCTTCTTTTATAGTTGTTATAATAATAGTTGGCCAAATTGCGTAATTTTGTACATGAAGGTATTTTCATACTTTGAATATTTGTTTGTAAATGATCATGTCATCATGCTTTTATATTTAATTGTATGGATTTCGCAATGGTATGCTATTCAATAGACGCGTTAAGGGGTGTCAAAATTCAAATATATTATGATGATTATCGTTATGCTTTTAGAGGCAAGGGTGGAGTTTGGAGAATCTAACGTCTTATTTGAAACATCGATTTTAGTTGATTGAATGTTCTTTGTTGCAAAATGGATTAAGTGATTTAATTGAAATGTTATTTATTAAAATACCTTGAGTTTGATTATGTTAGTGAAACTTAGGGAGAACAGTTGATTTAAATTTTAACCAGAAAGCTGCATCATTAAAGTGGTTGATTATGAATATGGTTATGAAATTTAGAGTAAATGATCTGTTCTTTATATATTCCAATGTCGTGATTAGAAATGAGATCAATTGACTGGATAAATGCAAGTTATGAAATCTGTGTTTGAATGGATTTAAGAAATCCGAACATTAGCTTACCTATGTGTCTGAGGTGTTTTCAATGTTAATGGTTCGCCTTCGATGTTGTGGAATGAGAGTGAATGTTTTGTGAACCTCCCTGCTATGGGTTCATTTATTTGTATGAGTGGTTATACGCGAGTTTTTATGATTGTTGACTTTAAGTCGTTCTTGTTGATCATGTAAGTCTTCCAGCAGTGTTTCTTGAGATGATGCTATGTCTCTTATGTTTTGCTTTGGCTACCTTGGATTATGTGTGAGTTAAGCTCAAGTGGTTACCTGGTTCTTTGAACGGGTTGTGTGACCTTATGATTCATGGTTGAGTCGAGTTTCAGTTGTTTTGTGGGTTGTTGTTATGTAGTCAACCTTGTGTTAGCCTTGGGTAGTGCACGCTTTGGTTTCAGTTTTGTACATCCGTAGGGATGTGTTACCTGTTGAGGTGTTTGATTATTTGAGTTAAGTGTTAGTGCATTGTCTACCCTTGGCATGTGGTTGAGTTATGTGTTGTCGATAGGGGAGTGGCTTTCAAACGAGCGTCGGGCCCAAAGTGGTCCCAGGATAACTCATTTGGAAGTTAGTTAACTAAGTGAAAATTAAAATAACTTACTAGGGAGAGAGTAGCTTTGAACATTAATAAGATAATTTAGCCTCGCTCATTGGCTCAAGGGCTTGTACGAGACTTGAGATGAGTCGGGAAGGCCTGGAATGGCAAGATCGTTATCTTGTCTTCTCGAAAGATAATCGATTCCGCTCTGGTGGGCATATGGCGCCGGGTTCGTGAGAGGTTACCAGGATATCCCTAGAGTGGGGCCGGGACCTAGGAAGAACACCATTGGATAACCAATGCAACCTTTGCGATGACACTCCTCCTATGACAGCAGTCGGTATGGTGTTGTACCGTGAGTTTATTTTGTACAGTGATGGTACTCGATTTTGGTACTCTGGAAGCATTGTAACCATTGTGTTAAGTAATGTGGGTTTTGTTCTTGTTTCAGTTCAGTGTGCTTGCTTGTGTCTAGTGGTAGATGGTCTTGGGTAGGAATTCCTGGTTACTATCTCCTAGCACGGAGGGAGTGGGGCCTTTGGGTTCCACGTGGTCGGGTGGCGTGCATCTTTCCGTTGGTTCTTCTTCTTGTTCGTGCGTTCGTGATTTCCAGTTGGAGAGCTCGTGGGAATCAGTTCTTCTCATGCCTTGTTCTCTCAGTTCTTATTGTATTTTATTACCCCTCAGTTGTTATCGAGGTGGAATTTGTAATATGTAATCTTTTGGTTGGATTTACCTCATTCGGGGAATGAGTGATGTAACCTTATTGTTTAAATGTTAAATTGGAATCTTGAGGTATTTATTATCCTTGTTGTAATTTATCTTGCATGGAATGTATGTTGTCTCATTTCCTTAAGTGCATAGTGTTTCAGTTTATGTTAATGTTTGATGTTGGGTTTTTAAGTAATCTTTGTCTCGTGGCTTAGAGGTTGTTGGCAATATGTATTCACCTTACATGTTATTTGTACTTAAACAAAAAAAAAATTGGTAATGTTTAAGTAGTGAATTGCAACTTCCTCTAGGGTTACGTGGCGGGCATAAAACGTGACCATGCTTCCTACAATGTTTCTCTTGTTGTGATTAAAAGTCATCTCGTCTTTAACCCTTCAATTATTGCAAGGACAATAACATTTCCCATCACCCCTTTCTTTTCAATCTATCCCACAATCTATCAAGTGTCTCTTTCATTTTGTTCTGGCACTAATATTATTTGACATGATTTTTTTTACCAAGCTTGACTATTTAGATCTCAAAAAATATCAAACTCACACTCCAATAATTTTTATTCATAGACAGGTAACATAATCTAATAATTTTGATATTTTACACCAAAAAAAATTGGCATGCAACCACCCCTACAAAAGAGAAGATAGTCTAAAGTTAATGACCCCAAAAAACACTTTAAAATGCTAATTCCAAAACTTATTAAATTATGATTTTACTATGATTTCCAACCATTAAGACTTCTAAAATCAGAATATTGAACTCGATCACAAACTTCCTACAACAATGGAGGTAGCGAGCTAGTAAGAGAAAGTGACCCATTCCTAAGGAGCAACAAGTCAGAATCATCATTGCTAATGTCAATATGGATTTATCCTTTTAGTTAAAGATGCAAAGTGTCACTTATTATAACGATCTTATCCCTAGGGCCCTCAACATTGAGAGAGCCCTAATAAAAAACAACAGAAGTATTGGTAAGAGAATGATTAGGGTACAAACCCTAGGCCTCCATACAAACATAAACAATAACTATAACGGATTAGTCAGGTTGCAATACCAGAAAGATTGAGACATTGTAGGTAATAACAAAATCTTGCAATCTAAAGATTGTAGCCAATAACAAGCACACTATGTAGCTTAGTGACATTTGTAAATGCAATTTACGGTAAGAAGAATGATAGTCACTTGAGATGTGACAGTCAAAAAGAGGCTAAGTAGTGACAAGATAATAAAGCTCAAATCTTGCATAGTAAAGTGGAGATTTTAACAGTGAGTTTCCTTACCTCCTTGCTGACCTTAAGGGTTTTTCAAATTCTTTTGGTAGTGTTAGACAAGGCAAATGCAATCAGGGAATGACTGTCCAAATGAAGTAACAGTGGTAATCATAGGTTCAATGTTTCTTCTTAGCCATTAATGTATAATGGAGGTAGTGGATTACATGTTTGAGTAGTGTTTTGAGACTCATCAAAGATGGGAGAATAGTGAAAAATACCTTGTGGACTATGAAGTAGTGTCAATAAGGTTGAAGGATCTTAAGAACTACAATACCATGAAACAATGAGTCCCCTGTAGTAAGTAGGCAGTCTATAGGGCATAGTTTGATTTTATAGAAGGATGCTCATGAAAGGAATCTTCAAGTGATAGTGAGTGAGCTGTTTGAGATTGCAGCTGAGGGTGCAATACCCAGTCTTAAAGGAAGTTAGCAAAGAGTAAATGTGCAAGAAAATCAAATCGTACACAACAAACAATTCACAATGTTATCTTCCATAATGCCTTGAGTTTGAAGACAAAAATCTCATTGTATCTTCATGATGAAAGTGGTGACCTTAATGGTCAATCACTGACAACCATGATTTTAAAACATGCTATTGTGCTTATGGAGGAACATTTTAAGCAAGGCAATGAGTGGTGGTTTGGAACAATGGCATATGAAGGACTTGCTTTATATGCATACTATGCAGTCTAGCTTAAGACATCGTTCTTAGAAGAGATTGAAGGTGGATTATGGAACTCAAGGGTTACCATGAAAAGGATTAAAGCAAAGATGAGATCTATTTAAAAGCCATGGTCATGAAGATATTAAAGATGTCACATGCAAAACCCTAGTAGTTGGAGTAATGAATATATTGCCAAAGAGGATATTGTGTTGGGGCAGATTTAGGAGATCTCCACATTATCTAATTACAGGAAAATACATCATTTATTTATTTTTTTAATTAAAATAAATTATTCTAAACCCTATATAGGATACATTGATACTTCAAAAGCCTCTGAAGGAATTTGAGATTATGCAAATATATGTCAAGTAACATTCATAAGGTTTAGAAAATCTTGATCACTCTCTAGAATAGCCCATTAAACATGGGTTGTGCTTGAATGCACTACATAATTGATATAACACAACCACTCTGCATATCAACTAGAGTTATAAGCTCTTTATTGCAGCAAGAGGTAATCACTCTTCGATCATGCTATAATTACATCCTAACCTGTTAAACTTGAGACAACCTGAATGCACCCAATGATGATTGACACCTACATTATACAACCTGAATTAACTACATTATATGAGTGCCTCCATTTCTATCACAACATAGCCACATTAAACTTGGGTCACACATGAATGCATCTTATATTTGTTATAGTACAACTGTGCCACATGACCAATAGAGTTATGGATCACATAATTACAGTCACAAGAATCTGTTCCTTGGTTGTGATCTTATGGTGATTCCACACAACTAAATCTGGACATGAAATTCTCAAAACCCTTAACCTCTAAAAATGAAATCTTATGAGATGTTGCTTTAAAATATGATATTCAAACCTGGAACTACAAATCTGACTTCAAAACTGAATTCTGCAAAAAGACAATGACTACCCTCAACCTGGCGATATCTTGAATTTTTTCTAATTTTTCCAAAGAAAATCGTCCTTAGTTCTCCACAAACTATCTCAAGTAGAGAAAAACACTGTCACAATAAATTAGGCACGAACTCACTTTTCTTTATGTTGGCCACAATTTGATTTTTTTCTATTTTTCATGTTTGTCAAAAATTCAACGAAAATGATAGCTGACATTTTGACGAACCCCAGGTTCATTGAAATTTAGACTAATGTTGGGGATAAACTTTCAAAAAATTGAAAATTACACGTCAAATTTTACAAGCACCCGATGAACATCGAATTTTACATATTTCGTTGGACAGTTTCATTGGATTTTGCAGTCAAATGAGTTAGTATAGTATCTTTATTCAACTCTCTATAATCCACACATACCTTTCATTTACCATTTTTCTTAGGCACTATGACCAGAGGAGAAACCCATTTACTATCCAAAATAGGATAAATGAATCCCACTTGGAGAAACTTCTGTATTTCCAACTTCACAAAATCTCTTAATGCAGGGTTAATTCTTCTCTGAGCTTGTCTTACAGGTTTAACATCCTTAATATAAATGTCGTATGTACAGATATTAGGATGGTTCCCTCTCTTGTCCTTATAATCCCAAGCAAATGCTTTAGTATTCTTTTTTAAAATTTCTTTTAGATCATCTTCTTACTTAGTTGATAAGAACCATTAATGAGTAAGGGCTTATCTATTTGCACTAATATTTGCTTAGTCTTGTTTTGAAGAGTGGAGGGGTCTCCAATCAAAGTATTTAAAGGACAGGGATGTGGAAAAAGTTGATGGAGTAATTTCTTATGATTTGAATCAGAATTCATGACACCATTTAAAGGACACTTATCCTGAACATCAATAACATCATGAACTTCAAGGTTTCCCTCTTACTCATCCATACATTCTTGATACTATTCCCTATGCTCTGTCAATGTTACCATTGATGTAATGCCATGTCGCACAAACCCCAAAGGAACTAATAAAGACACAACAATTTTTTTTTTAAAGAACATAATAAATGTACTTAAATATTCCAACATAACAATGTTCTAAGTTACATAACTAAATCCCTTGGGGTACACGAGGACATTACTAAACTAACCCATAACAAAGATAATAGAATAAACATTAAAGTTATAATTACATAAATCCAATCATCATGACATCAATTATACACTCATTCACGATATCAAGACAAATGTCAATATACCAAATAAAACCATATGTACATATGACAATAAATGAATCATCAAGATATAAAGTATATATATTTCGACAAATACAACACAACATAATCAGTAATTACAAATGATAGTTCCCGAACGATTACATGGCCTGAATATACATTATATCAATATGATAGTACAACCTAATAAACATGTAAACAAATTACATCAAGGTCTTCCCAACATACGTGGCAGACGATACATCAATAAATAAATTACATCTGAAGTATGAACATATATCTGGTACATATGAACACTGGATCAACAACATCTGCATCCAATGGGAACCCAACAGGGTGCGAAGCACATTCCACCCAACCACCCCCGTGCTGGGAGTAGACAAGGAAGGATCCTCGACCAAGCACATCAACAGTAACATAAGACTAACTCTAGACAAGGTAACATAATGTCACTAAACCACATTGAAAACTAACAATGATAATTCACCAAAAGACATAATAATAGACCACTTTTGAAACATAACAATAAATCACTTACCAAATATATGAAAACAAGTCACAAAAATGCATCATTAACGAATATCAAGTCATAACATCAAAGACTACCTCCAGAGGACTTCAATAAAACAACTCACATGGAATGTTAGAGGAGAGTGTCATTGCATGGTTTCACATGGATTATCCAGACAACCTATCACAAGGTGCCACCTCCATCTATACATGGATTATCCTGACAACCTAGTTCAAGGTGCCACCTCCATCTATGGTTCTCCTGACAGCCTATCTCAAGGCACCACTCCATAGGGTTACTCATGTGGAATCGTTAACCTTTCGTGAAGACAAGGCAACGATCTTGCCAACCACAGCCTTCTCGGTCCCCTTTAGTTTGTGATAGCACTAACAGGCGGACGAGGCATCACAATTATCTTATTAATGTTTAAACCCACTCGTGATTAATTACTTAGATTATCACTAATTACTCTAACTCTATGTGGGTTACCCTAACAACCCCTTTGTGCGTCGGCCCCCACTTAGAGCCACTCTCTCTAAACACTTAACACAAAAATATCCAACACAACAGGATTGTACCAACAAGAAATATTGAACCAACAAACGGATCCTCTACAAGGAATAACCCTCTCGCCAAAACATATGAAACACATCCACGAAATGGTACAACCAAGTGCAAACTAAATCACAACCATGATCAAAACATAGACCAAACATCAAAATATGAAATCACAATTACACATCAATATCCCCACCTCTGGAAGCCCTTAACAATAACTTAGGCTCCTACAAAAGGTAAAATAAATCTAGGGTTTCCCACATGACATAAAACCAAAAAGAAGAAAATCAAAATAAATTTAATAAATAATCTCGAGAAAACAATTACATAAAGACAACGCCAAACAAACTACAAGGCACCAGAAATTTCAGCAACTTCATAAATCAATAAATCGAGCAAGTTCGATTAATTAAAAAGCATATAGTTTATTTATAGTTTGCACAACTACATTATAACATTGCAATTTTCTCAAAGTTATCATTTTAAATTCATAAAAACAGCATATGATTTATATATATATATAAATATATATATATATATATATATATATATATATATATATATATATATATATATATATATATGTATATATGTTTTTATGCATATATATATATATAAAACCTATAAATTAAAATCATTTTATAAAAATATATTATTAAAATTTATAAAATATCATTCTGAAAAATATTATATATTTAAATATATATATTTATATATACATATATATATACATATAGTTATATATATATATATAATTATATTATAAATCAAATTTGAATGAAATTGAATTCGAATTAAAACTAATAATAATAATAAAAAAAAAGAATTTAAAGAACAACCTTTTTACATAGGCCTACGCAGTGGAGGTACTACGTACCTCCTAAGGGGAGGCCGCAGCCCCCACTAGGAAGCGTACAATAGCCTTCGGCTGCTGCACTGCAGTACTTTGGGGTTGGGGGTGGTACGACACCCGCCGACCATTCCCCTTCCCCATAAACTTTTAAATAAAAATTTCTTTTATGAATCTTTTTTTTTATATAATTATTTTTCATTTCATATTCAGACAAAGGAAAGACACGAATTTCGAAGCACCATTTTTATTTTTATTTATTTATTTTATAAGTATATTTTATTCAATATAACAACTCAAAATTTGAACCCTCACAAATACAAACTCTGCAATATAGAAGTATATATAAATATTTATTTTTACTTTATCACATAAAACGAAATTGCACTGGTACAGTATATATATATATATATATATATATATATATATATATATATATATATATATATATATATATATTCACCCAGAAATTCAAAAAAAATATAAATAAATAGGTTTTCAGTAGATACAAAATAAATATGGCATGTAAGTTCAACACACAATAAAATGATTCTCTTTTCAAAACAATAATCTTCACAAACAAATTTTATTGAATAATTTCAATGGATTTTTCTATAGTTTTCAACAGACAATTTCAAAAGTCTATAGCAATCAATTTCCAACTATCGAATCCTCTTTCACAACCATAGAGTAATTAATTTTCAAAAAGAAAACACAACAAACAAGGTTTGTTTACAGAATAATAAAATAAAAGAAATAATAATTTAGAAGAACCTAGAGTCCTTCGTCTGATGGAGAATCCAACACAGTAATCTTCTTCCCTTTTTTCAAAAGTAGAACCCTCTCAAGTTTCTTCTCAATTTTCTTCCTTCCTCTCAATTTCTGAATCAATCCTTTCTTCAAGATAATTCATTTTTCCAGAAAACACAAAAACAAAACTATATTTTTCTTTTTCTTTCACAGACCCCCAAAAACAACCGAAAAACCCCTTATGTCTGTTAAAACTTTTTCATAATAAAATTAAAATAAAAATCAATAAATCTCTTCATCTTTTTCCTCAAAAATCCTCCTCAATCATTGGTTCGTTTCGTGCTTTTAAAAGCACACACTTATCTACAATTTTAATTAAAATTTAATTATTTTCTCAAGATATTATCCACACAAGATTTTCTAATTTAATATTAAGAAAAAGATAATATTTAATTGTCATCATCAATATTCATTTAAATTAATTTCTTACACTTTTAATTAATTAATTTTTTTTTTTAATTTGCAATATATTTAAAATTCAAAATGAAACTAACTTACAATTAATTAAAACAACAAGACATCATTAATTAATCTTATAAAATAAGATTAATTAAATGACCACTAACCATAAATACAATAATTAATCAACAATCAACTACACAACGACAAGGACAAAACCTCAATCATGACACAACAACTCACAATAGGATGATGGAAACTTCCTAATCAACTCCCTTTTTCAATATTGTACCCATTGGGTTAATTTAATGCTCGCCCTGTCCTGCCAAAGCAGGTGGAATCGATACTTTATTCCTACAAATCCTGCATACAAATAAACGTCAAGTAACACATATATATATAATCAAAAACATCATTTCGTGAGAAGGAATTGTAGAGTAGCAGGTAACTCGTAAACAAGTGGTGTTACACTATCCTCTCACCAAAGCTATACTAACAAATACAACATTAAATGTAAAGTAACATTTCTAACTACTGATCACATCATAAACTATTCACTAACCCACTGCATTACAATGTATTACTGGAACCAAATTACACATCATAGAATCATAACATCAACATATATAATATTAAGGAAAAACCATTACATAATCAAATAATCTAAACACCACACAAAGTATTATAAATCATAATAATAATGTCAAATGTAGCAATCAACTAAACTATGCATCCACACACGCCATCACAACCAGTATGACACTAACACATAAAAGTAACAAATAGTAGCAAAGAATATCAGCAACATGGGGGTATTGCATCCTCCCCCCCTAGAACATGGCTTACTCCTAGAAGCTAGTAACTAAATATGGGTAATCCTCTCTAAAATGGGACGCATCCTCCCACGTCGCCGAAGTCTCATCATTTGGGTCCTACTAAACCAACAAACACCTGATATGCTCTACCCGCATCGCCTACCGTTAGATCAAAAATGACTTGTACTTGACTATAACCTATAGTGTTCCCTTATGGAGATTGCCTCGCAATATGTCCTTGTTTCCCACATGAGAAGCAGCTTGTGCCTCAGCCAAAACCTCTGACTCCAGTTGGTGCACTCAATTGCTGAAAGCTGCCTCGTGAAGGTGTTGACTATGTGCTTTGTGCAGGCTGCACAAAACAATCTTGTCTATTACGCTGCCAACTTCAGATCTTCCTATTTTGAGATCTATTTCCTTGCTGAGACTGAGTTCTCAAGTCTTGACTAGGAGCGTTGTTGCTGCTCACCCTTAGTGGGTTCTTGATGACCTTTAGAGGACCTTGCAGCTAGGACCAAACCTCCATGAGAAACAACACCCGATGATGGTGTACTGCCGATTTGAATTCCTATGTGTCCTCTGAATGCCATAGCTATATTTTCTTCTACCAACTGAGCCTTCTCAACCGCTACCTCCATTGTCTTCGGCTCGAAGACTCTCACGCCACCACTAATTCGGGTATTTAAGCCCCGAACAAAATGTTGCACTAACATCCCTTCATCGTGGTTGATCCCTGCATACTGCTTCAATTCATAGAAGTGCTACTCATACTGTTCTACTGACATCGACAATTGCTTGAGGTCATGAAACTCATCAGCCCTGCGTTGCCTCCAATGATCTGAAAGGAAGCGAGCCCTGAACCTGTCTAGAAATACCTCCCATGTGACCATACTTATATGAAGGTGTAACTTTTTTTGTTCAAGACGCCACCAAGTAAATGCGAAACCTCGCAGATGCATAACTGCGCACCGAGCTTTGGTATTGCTACTGTAGGGGTGCATCGCGAAGCATCAATCTAAGTCAATTAACCATGTCTCAGCTTCCAAACCTCCTCTAGAACCATCAAAAGTAGGCGGGTGAGCTCTCATCAAATCTCTCATATGACCTACTATCACCGCATCCTGATCTACAATTATTTCCCTTCACCTCGGTGACCTTTCTCTTTCTCTCTCAACCTACTACACTTCCTCTGGCCTGGTTCCCAATCGATCAAGAATCTCTCCAAGAATGTGCTGCAACTGATCATGTAAACTAGGTTGTCCTGGGTTCTGACCACCTCCTAATGGATTTTGTTGAGGACTCAGTCATTCCTTGTGCACTGAACCATGAATACTTGGTGGTGATGGACTTCGGCAGTTGGCTCTATGGCCACCACCTCAGCCTCTTCTTTGGCCATGATCTCTACCTCAAGGCATGATTCTGCACAACAATTAGAGTTATGTAAGATCAATATTTAATGCAAAGGTTGCCTAACAGACACAAACTACCAAGAGGACCCAACATTAGCAACCTTGGCTTTGATACCAAGTTGTAAAGCCCTGCTGCGCAAACCCCAAAGGAACTAATAAAGACACAGCAATTTTTTTTTTAAAGAACATAATAAATGTACTTAAATATTCCAACATAACAATGTTCTAAGTTACATAACTAAATCCCTTGGGGTACACGAGGACATTACTAAACTAACCCATAACAAAGATAATAGAATAAA
>VDFB02186542.1:0-47620 GCA_007258455.2 Sequoia sempervirens
CATCCATGTCTACATCATAGCTTGATATTGTGAAGTATCATATCCCCTTAGTACTACTTGGCATATTCCTAAGGTCGGCTTGTCCTGCCTATATCAGGGTAGTCTATCATATCATACAGGGGGAAATTCGTTATGGATCAGATCAGGTTCTTGTATATATTAAGGTTGTCAAAAAATCCAAAAAAAATCGTAAAACATTTATTAGCTAAAATCCAAAAACATTTGTAAAATTGTAAAGTCAAAATCCAAAACATCCAGAAAACATTAAAAAACCCTAAAAAGGTCAAACATTGAAAATCCAAAAATAGTATCTTGTCGAACTATGAGTCTCTAAGCTTGAACGTAGGCAAGGCCATCATTTATGTGCCCCCGAGACACCCTAGGTCATTCCTTTAGGAGTCCATCATAATAAACTGGCAATCCATCAACCGTTCATATCTCATTGTCAATAAGTCGAGTCAGTCGAACTGTGTGGTCTCTACGTGTATAACATAAGCAAGGCTCATCTTTGATAATCCCTCGAGGCCCCTAGGATAGGTTCTTAGGTTAGGTTCTTGCTCAAAACTCAAAAAAACCCAAAACATTGAAATATTCTTGAAAACCTCTAAACATTCAAATATCAGAAAACACAAAAACATTCAAAAAAAAATCAAAAGACCTAAATAGCATCAAATATTTAGAGAAAAATCCTAAACAACCTCAAATAATTGAAAACCAAAACATCCACATAAACATTCAAAAAGATCAAAAACAGCCTCAAAAAACATTTTCAAAATACCCAAAACATTGAAATATTCTAGAAAATCCAAAACCATCCATCTCATTTCGCTTTCACCAACAATAAACCTCCATCCACAATAAAACATTTGTCACCCTCAACCTTTGGAAAAACAAAGATAAAATAAGTATCGCAAGTCAAATTTTGAAAACCTAAGTGTCAAAATCTAAAGTCTAGATCATAGGTAAATGCGTCAATGGAGTTTGTATCAATGACTTATCACACACCTCATCCTAAATCAAAATGCCTAATCGACATGCCCTAGGATGTATCCTTCTTGTGATGGACATCAGTATCAAAAATCACCTTAGCTATATTAAATTGGCACAAGAGATAGATAACACTAATTGTTTGTCTTTGATCTCTTCTTACGATTTATCTTAATGACCCATTCTGAGGACCTCTCGATGATGTCTCTCAAAATGATTTAGAGAGAAAGGAATGGGGAATAAATCATTATCTTTCATTCGTTGTACTTGTGGGTATTCTTGTAAAATAATCTTGGCACATACTTTCTTAGTTGTGTGTAGGAAAGTTATTTGGAGTACACTGTTGACTATTGTGTATGCTTTGGTCTAATATATTCTAAAGCTTCTAACTTACATTCGAATGAGGTTTTCGTATGGCAAGGTGTGAACAAAGATTATCCTATCTATTTGCAGAGTCAAAGTCCATTACACTAGATACAACGTCATCCTAGTTATCAGTACCTCGATGCATCATGTCTATGTGTTATATGAAATAATAAGGAATGACGAAAAATCTCAATCCCAAGATATGAGTGAATCATCATCATGCATTTATCATCACCATCTCTAATAAAGTCTCAGTGGATCATAGGCTTGTTGGAATTTTTGGAACAATCATCAAAATCAATGGCCAATCATCTTATTTCTTTTATCTTCTCTTTGCACTAACCTAGTATAATGACAGTAAATGAAAAACAACATCAATGCATCCATCTTGCATCCACAAAACATCAGCATGCATACATCTCGCATAATCACAGCATATCATAATACGAAAAACATATTTCACCACCACATCATTATCATTTAAGTTGGGTTGAATAATATAGATTTTTTATTCTAAACATCTTAAATTGTTGCACACATATCATAAACATCCATCACATTATCATATCATAAGTATAAACATCTACATTATCCATACATCATCATCTCATAAATTGCATAGAAAAGTATACAAAAAGAAATGCATCCATTTCATACCATTACATCTCATATCATCACATATCATCATGAGCATGTCACGTCATATCAACATCATATGCATCCATACATTCATAAAGCATGAAATAAAAGAACACATGACATCATATCGAATTTGTCTCATATATATATATATATATAAAATGGTGATTATCATAATACAATATATGAGTCAGTGTATGTATATCAATCAGAAGTACAATATCCACAAGGCTATCAAAGAGGATCCCATGAATGTATATCTGTATAAAGAATTGGGCAATAATAAAAAAAGTGTCTATACATGCGAGCTAGCCCTGATGGTTGCTCCCCTCACTAGGTTGTCTCTTTGGTTGATCCTCAGCTCAAGGATGTGCTTCACTCCTCTATGAGTAATCTAGTTTCCTAGTCACCACAAGGACATCCCAGTGATAATGCATACGATAATATGCTGCCTTGGTCACAACCTCTTTGTACAATCAGGTAAAAACTGTTTGTCCCTAAGCTACAGCTGTCATGGCCTCTAACTGCTAGAATTGTCCGACCTCCTATGCCAATTGCATATTGGAAATCTATCTGAGTTGATGCTCTTGGTCCCTCTCAGTTGTTAGTTCCTATACCTGTTGTTGAGCCTGGTCTCTCTCAACAGTGATGGCCAATATCTATTGATGAGCTTGATCTCTCTCAGCCGTAACCACCAGCAACTATTGCTACAACTGTTGTATCTATGTATCACGAGGATCTAGCCCTGATGGTGGTTGTTGTGGTGGCTATTGAGGAGGTTGTTGGTGCATTGGTGGTGCACCTAGGACCTGTCCATCCTAATTTTGGCCATCTTATCCTCTGCCCCTACCATCTGGACCTCTGCCCTATCCTCTGCCCTACCCATCATCCAATTGTCCTCTACCTTTTCCTACACCCCTCCCTCTTGGCCTCCCTTATGGAGGTATACCTATTGGATCTGTAAGTCTAGGAGGGGGTACAAACCATGCATCATATGCAGGCATAGTCTATGCATCCGCTTGTCCCTGATCATAGGCCCATGGCCTCACAACCAGCTATCGAAAGCCCTCGACAACCTTGTGATTTGGGATCATGTGTCCCCATTCTATCTCTCGTGCTAACCTAGGAAAAATAGCTATGTATTGATCACCAAGCTTGTCCTGCCTCTCACCAAATTGTCTAGAAACCCTATCAGGAAGGTATCTCTCTATAATGGTATGCTCTTGACCCTGCATGAACCAGGCCTATCAAGAAAAGAATAGTTGTTGCACATCATCGTACTAGGCCAGCATCTGTAACCACGACTGCCATCTGAACACTATCATATCATCGATGACTCAATTCTAGTAAGGAATGTCAAGCTTCCCTATGTGTTACAATGTGATGGAGCCTTTATAGCTCTAGACAACTAGATCATCTAGCTCCACATCTACCATATGAACAATCGGTTGGAGCACGGCAATGTGCTCCCAGGCCCATATATGGAGAAGGGTGACCCTTGTACCATTTGGTCTCCCATCACAGTAAACAAAGTCATGCATATCATGATAAAGGGAGGCCAACATCACTGGCCCCCATGCATACTAGGTCCTCCTGAATAGCATCATGTGCCAAGCCAACCCCCATCTCAGACAATCCCCTGAAGCATCGATCTGGAGTGACCAAACCTAAGATCACTTCCACAATGATCAATCTAAAGGTCAACAGCCAACCTCTATACATCTCGAGGTCAATTTGGGAGTTGACCAAGACAATAGACTCCCAGTCAAGAACCTCATGGCAAGCATCATAGCCAACATCAATATCATAGATCACACACTCACCATGTATCAACAATCGCAAAATCTGCCACACATCCTCTAGTGTCACTATCACCTCACTAGTGGGTAGGTGGAATGACAAGGTCTCGCTATTCCATCACTCGCATAGCATTGTCATCATCGCTAAATGTGTCCACACGATAGGCATGTAGGCAACGTACCACAAACCAATCTCTCCCAGGTGCTCCTTTCGCAGCTTAGACAAATCATCAAGTCTGGATAGCACAGTTGACTAGTGCTCGTGGGACATCAAAGGTTGAATAACCTCTTACACCCACAAAGCGCACAATGTCAAAATTTTCAAAAACTAGCTAAAGTTTGGAGATTTTGTCCTCCAAAATGACAAAAGCATCGCTATTTATGATAGCGTCACTATAACACAAATTCCAAACAACAATGTTGGAATCATTTAAATTGCAAATTATGAACTGCGTCGCCAATCACATATGCATCGCCATTTGAAAGTTGCAAACCCTAAACCTAAATTGCAAATTGTGAGGTGTGTAGCTATTTACACATGTGCCACAATTTAAAATCTGAAACCCTAATTTCAAATCATGAACAATGTTGTTATTTACATATGTTTTTCTATAAATCAAAATAGCATTGTCGATTCTCAAAATAGTGTCTCCATATAGTGACACCGCCAAAAATAAAATTTCAAATTGCAATAAATGCTCTCAAAATTCAAAATACAAGTCAAGTTTCGAATTGCATACTGATGGTCCTATGCCTGGAGGCCTTCGGTACTCGCGAACCCAATCAGAAATGTGTCATGGGAGCACTCATTGTGTCATTTCGTCAAAGGGTCAAAGCTCAAAATGCAAGAATTCTCTAAGGTGTGAATGCACAAATGAATTAAAAGTGACCCTTCCTCACCTATTTATGCCTCCAAATTAGGGTTTTTTTGCCCTAATTTACCCATGAAGCTAGGGTTTTTCACCATTTTCACCAATCTTTCCAAATGGAAGCTTATTTTGTATCATTTTTTGCATTTTTGGCATGTTTTTTGCATCCCAAAGCCTTTTTGGACCCTGAGGCAACATTTAACCATTGTCAAGAAATCAACCCAAAATGCAAAATTTCCACCCGATTTCTCAAGGGGCAGGGAACCAGCTTAACCCTTCTATTGGGGCAGCAGTGGGGCATCCAAAAAAAAAATATTTAAGCAACAGTTTTTAATTTGAAATGTGACATTCTTTGAACCAAAGTAGCAGGTACCTTGCTTCAAAGAGGGGCAAAATGTAGACACTAAAAAATGTCTCAAATGATATCATGCACTCGAATCAGGTATACTAACATCATTTCCTCCTAAAACCCATCCTTCTTTCACTTAATTGATTAAATTAGCCTAGATATTTAATTAATTGTGTCATTTGCATCTATTAACCTAATTAATTTAATCAGGTTAATTCACCCCCTTTTGTGCTAACATTTTGTCCTATTAAATTAAATACATCAAGTTATTTAATTTAAATCTCTAAGTCTTCTTATTTAATTAAATAACCCTAAGTTATTTAATTAAATAACCCTAAGTTAATTAAATATCATTTCACTTTCCCCTTTCATTAAATCATTTTATTTAATGAATATCATATAATTCTTTTAAAATTGCATAATTAACATTGTTTTAATTAGCAATTGCTAATAAATCTAATTTCTCCCCACTTGCAAGGGAATATTCCCCCTTTGCACATTCCTCCAAAAAAAATATTTCCATGGAATATTCCTTCCCCTTTTGCACAATTAAACTTTGTTTTAATTTGCTAAATGTCTACTTTCTTCATCCATAAGAATATTCCAAAGAATATTCTCTCTCTTCACTTATTTGAAATAAAGGAATATTCTCCTTTACAACAAACTTATAAGACTTCATGTGCAAGTTAACTTACAAGACCTCTTGTGCAAGTTAAAAGTGTGTTTGTTTGGACAAAGGAGAACCCTTGATTAAATCTCATTATTGATACTCATTCCTTGATGAGAATCCATGATCCATGCCCTCCAACTTCTTCCATTCTTGACCATTGATTAACTTTTTTTATCTTAACCCTCCATTTCTCATATTCTTTCCTATAAATAGGTCACTATTTGGAGACAAATGGATCCATATTTTTTAGAGAAAACTCATGCTATTGAAATCACTCACACTCACACTCATATTTATCATTTACTTAGTATCATTTTAGCTTAATTACTTGCATTAATTAGCTTAGCTTCCATTAATGGCTTCCATGGTAACATAGATGCATACATTTAGCTTGTTTGCTAATTAGGGTTTTAATCTGTTAGCTTAGAATCCATTTAGATTAGCATTGCATACATCCATGTCAAATCATCTTAATCTAAATCATGTTAAAATAGCTTGCATCATGTTAATCTAGTTTTAAATCATGTTTCATCACATATCTCACAATGGTTTCATCAGTTTTCTTCAATAAAACTTATTAAGACAGGCTCATTTATCCACAGGATTGGGAAAGGCTCATTGTTCCACATCAACATGACACCACTCCCCCAATAGGATAAGTGTCAAAGGATTAGAGTAGGCATTTTAAAAGCTTTCATAGTTTAGCATGTTAGTTTTGATATATGCTTAGTTTAGTTTATTTTGAATGATCTCTATTGGATTGATGTTTAGTGGCATGAATATAATTTGATTCTTCATGGATCAAGTGTAGTCAACCCATACTAATCCGTCAGTCACAATAACTCCTAGAAATATGAAACCATTCTCAAACATCATGTGAAGTTATATACATGAAATATAACATAAAGTATAAGAAAGTAAATGTCCATTTATATATGTCACTTATACTTAAATGTTTAATTCATGTATATAGTTTCACCTAAAGAGAAAGAGAAAGAGAAAGAGAAAGAGAAAGAGAAAGAGAAAGAGAAAGAGAAAGAGAAAGAGAAAGAGAAAGAGAAAGAGAAAGAGAAAGAGAAAGGCGAATTTTCTAAGCCTTTGGCTTGGATTTTCCTTGGGCTTCTAGCCCAAAGGTTTGGAGTGACTTTTCAACACCCAGAGATGTGTTTTTGAAAATAGTTAAAAAATTGACATAATATCCAGTGTGCTCCCCATTAGGTTTGCACATGTTTCAATGTCAAGTCAAAAAAATACCACAATAATGTTAAGCTCTCTCTTAGCTTTCTAACCATGTAATTTTTTTTATGTTTTGAGTATGTTAAGTTTTTCATATTTAATTTATTTTGTTAGTGTATCTAGTTTTATTCAAAAACCAATGTGTTGTATTTTATATTTTATTTTTTGACCGTTCATCAAAATTTTAGATAAATTACATCTTTAAAAACTAGACTCCATTCTACACATTCCAAAAATTGATTTTTGATAAGTTTTCAAAAAATAGGCGGGAGCAATGCTCAATTTTCTATTTTTCAAGATGTGTCCATTTGAAAATTAGTATAAAATCATATATTCATTAAAAAATTAGTAGAAAAATCGAGCATAAACTACATGGTGTTAGCTAATTTCTCACCAAAGATATTTTTTGAAATACTAAAAAAAAAACATTTTATGGGGGTCACACTAGTTGTTTTTTTTGGAAAAAACAAGACCACTTTGTGTGCCCCCCCTTTTTGAATCCCTTAATCTGTACCATTTTAAAAAGATAGTTGTTTGGAAAGTGGATTTGGAGAACTATGACTCTTTTTTTTGTTGCATATTCAAATTTTGAGTGTAACTATCTTCAATTTCTCATCCAAGGTCAGTTTTTCCTAATTTCGAAAAGAAATAAAAGTGGTCCCTTAAGACCCCTTTTTGGACCCCCATCTTTGTGCACTTACTCAAGTGTCTTTGAAATGTGTGCAATCATGTAGGGAGAACACAAGAAATAATAAGTGGAAGGAGATGGTGAAGTGGTCAACACGTGCACATAATATTGGTAGTTGTCCTATTTGACTGTCACGTCATCCGTTAATGTGGTCATCCACCTCAACATAGCTCGCACCACCATTGACCCCTCTCCTCTAATTCCTCAAAAATCTGCAACATTGATCTCTCACACCTCTCAAATAAAATTCTAAATTTCTTTAAAAGACAATCCTAATAATTTTAAAATAATTTACTCCCTAAATCAATTACCGCATTAACATCCCCATTTAATTTATTTTAAATCATTTAATACCCTAAATTTTGTATTTATAAGAATCAAAACATAAGGTGACTTTCCACATTTCTTCCTCGAACAACAAATAACTTATATTATGATTTCCTTTAGCAAAAAAGGGCTCCATAATAAACTATCCTTAATTACTAATAAAATTCAATCTTTTATATTACTGTTAATTCTATTAACATTAAAAAGGCAAATTCAGGTACCAAGGTTATCGTGTTCTAGACAAATGTGTCTTTGGGAGCTCTAAGGTTTCTTGGTGGAAGCATGTTTGGAATAAATTTGCTTGGCCTAAGTGTAATTTTTTCTCTTGGCTCGTGGTCCAAGGTAAGTGTCTTACTTGGGACAATATTTGGAAATGAGGGTTCCAGGGCCCCTCCATGTGTATTCTGTGTGGTCAGCATGAAGAATGCTTCTCGCATCTCTTTTTTTAGTGTTCTTTTGTTAAGACTATTTGGCATCACTGGTGGAATCTCTGGAGCTTACCGTGTTGCCATGTCTCTTCTTTGGAGGATTTTTGGAGGAGACAGGGATCATCTCCTGCCACAACCTCTTTTCTTAAAATTGCTTGGAGCATTGGCCCTAGTTTGATTGTTTGGAAAATTTGGTTGGAGCATAACAGACGAATTTTCTTGGATAAAAAATTGATCATGGGGCAACTTTGGAGGAGGATCCTTGGGGCTCTGAAGGAGACTTTGATTGCAAAGTGTGACTTGTATGTGCCAATTGATCCTGGGACTTGGGTGTAGTTAATGCCCTGGGTCTTGTTGCTGGGGATAGGAGTATTTTGAGCAAAGTGCATCGTAGGCGTGGGCGTGAGAGGGTTGCTCGTGATGGCTTTTGGTGTCCAGCTCTAGGGAGCTAAAATCAATATAGATGGGCCATCTAGGGGTAATCCTAGGCATGCTGTTGGGGTATTGGTAGAGATAGCCTTGGAGTGGTGGTTTTTTTCTTTTCTATGTATCGTGGTTTGCAAACTAATAATCTTATGGAGGTGAGTGCTATTCTTTGGCGATGGAGTGTGCGGTTGGCCTTGGATGGCGGCAGATTGTTGTGAATCTGATTCTCAGGTGGTTATTGATATGTTGAATAAGCAAAATTTGGAGGATGTGAATTGGCAGCTAGTTGTGGTTGTCAAGCAGATTATTTCTATGTGCTCTACTTTGGAGTCCATTGTTTTTCTCCGCCATATTCCGCGGAGTGGAATAGGGTGGCTGATGGGCTAGGCTAGATGGGTGACAGAGGACTGATTCTTGGTATGTGGATGATTGGGGCAATCTTCCTAATGACATGGCCCCTATTCTTGAGGAGTGGGTTGCTGAGGATATGAGGTGCTTCTTGGGTGTGAATTAATTCTTGTTTTGTTGGGCCCCTTGTGGGTTTTTTCTTTGGACTTTGTATTGTTGTTCTGATTCAATAAAGTTTTTACCCTCTTTTTATTAAAAAAAAAAAATCTATTAACATTAACATATCCCATATGGGGTCTTTTAGCATAACTATATTATTACTTAATTTTTATTTATTTATGTCACTCCTTCATTAACATATGTATGGAACATATCCTACCCATATTAATATTTTGATGCTAAATTAGAGTCCTCCATCCATGTGAATTAATTATTGAGGTACCCTGCACACATCAACCACACACAATGTTAGTTTTATCAACATGAGAAAGCTCAATTCAATAGATAATCTACTGATGATCTAGCATTACTTTTGTGACATATTTAGGTATCAAAACATAAAGATTTTTTTTTTTGGAAGACAATAAATATTAAATTCTTAGATTAATATGATTTATATATATGAGAAGGAAAAAAATTATTTGATTTTTTGTGATTAAGATTAATATGTAATGAATTAATTTTTAAATGTTTATTTAAAAGATAAGAATATGATTTTTCATTAAGTATATTATTTTTTATTAAAATAATAAGTTATAAATGAATAATCATAAAGAATTATATTTTAATAATATAAAAAAGCTATCAAATTGTATTTATATAAAAATGTTGTGAATTCAATTTCAAACATTTTAATTTTATAAAGAAATTTAAAACAAATTCTCAAATCTATTATAAACAAATTTAAATAAACAATATCATTATATTAAAAAAATCATTTATAAATGGGATCACATAGTGTGATAGTTAAGTGGTGGCATTGTTGTTTTGGTCATCAAGATTCAAGCCTCCACTGGGTTATTGTGATCATAGACACTATACCTTCGCTAATCCAATATACTCGCAAACTTGACCCGCAATTCTATATTTATGATCTTTCTGATTCATAAATCCAAAATAAAACACTTACAAACCAAAAATAAACATCAATAAACTAAACACCCCAAAACTACACATTGTTTACCTTAAAAACTAAAATATCAAATCTATTTAAAAAAAGAAAGAAGTCTAAAGAAAATAATTGAAAGAACAAAGGATCAAGAAGCCAAAGTATCCATGGGTTTGCCATCCATACATGAAAATTTACCTAACGTTAGCTTCATAATTGGCTTTGTGATTGCTTATTTCAAATCAATATAAAATTATTATAGTGGGCTAAATATGTATGATAGGTGCCCTCCATTCATTGGGTAGAGGCCCATGAACTTTTTCACATCGATTGCTTCACATTATATGTTCTTTCTCTAATTTCTTTAAAGCTTAGTGCAAAGGTCTAGGTGGGGTTTTCCTTTATTCTTTTCAAAAAGTAGTTGATCATTATTGAGTAGAAAGCTTAAAGATGTGTTGTCAACTCACTTTGTATAAATTTATCAATTAATAGGAGATGGTGCTCTCTATCCCCATTTAATGGGTTCCCATTCATGTATGGGGAGTTTAAAAAATATTGAAAATATTGTAATGTTAAAATTTGTAAATTTATGTTATGGTTTTTTTAGATTGAAGGAATGTAGTCTTTCTCATAAATTATAGTGTGTTTAGTAAAAAAATTATGTGATCGGTGACATTGGTGCCACACGCCCTCTAGTACCACAAGGATGGGGGACTAGACTTCATGACCTCTTACCTGCAATAGGATGCTTTAATTATTATTTTGTTTTAGGTTCATTTTAAGAGAATTTTTGAGTATTGATTATATAATGATATTTGTAGATTTTTGTGTTAAGTTTGATGATTTTTTTGGTTTTTTATCTTTATTTATTTTTATTTTTATTCATCTTATTTTATTTATGTTTCATTTAAATTAATTCACACATATTTGTATTAATTAGTCATAATTTTGATATGCATAATCCCTATCTTAAAATCTATATTTCTCTATTTAATTTTTTTTTCATGATATATGGGATTGTCCAACATAGCATATATTTGACCCAAAATTCAAAACTTTCAAACCCAAATTATTGACTTTCACTATTTCCTCATAATCATTAAGAGTCAACTTTGTAGACATTCGTGTGATGATTGTTTATATATTACTAATTAAAGACATTCATTTGAACATTAATCTATCTTCTAATCATATTCAATTATCATTTGAAATATTAGAGCACTAAGGAGTAGTTTTAGGAATATGTGGAATTGGAGCGTTAATAGTACTTTGCATTAGAGCTATCATCTAGAGTATTTGATTGTTGCTTATTCTCTACCCATATTTGTCATAGCCATAAATCTAGTCCAATCAAGAGGGTCAACCAAATATAATTTGAAATTTGTAATTCTGTGATTTCCTCAAAGTATTTTTAAACACCATCAATCCTTGATTTTCAACAGAGAATAGATATCACAACAAATCAAATTGCAAAAGAAGTGCCAAATCAAGATTGCATGTCAAATATTAGATTCACTCAATACAAAATCAACACATATATATAGAATTAACCCACAAAGAGTTACAAGTCCGCAAATATTTCCAAATAGCAAGTGTAACAAGACTACTTATTGTTATGTACCTAAAGGCCAAATTTTGAACATCAAGTTTAATTCTTCATCATAATTCCACAAGACAAATACACATATCCCTTTGCATTTAATTTTCTGCAATAATATTGATTTGCATGCTTTAGCATTCCTAATTGTCATCCAAATATCTACATTAATTATGGTTGATTTTCTTGTATTTATTTAATAAGCCTAGATTAACCCTAAAAAAATTATACTTTTATTGACAATTATGAATACCTTTATGTTATAAAACCTTGTAGTTCTTAAGGTAAATGTCATTTGTAAACAATCTTATGTAGAGATGAAAAGTGTTTCCTATACAATTTTTTAGATGTCTAGTACTCATTTTTAGTGTCTTTGTTTAAGATGTATGAATTAACCTCAATTGTTGGCATCTTAATTGTCTCTAAACATGTATAGTGCGTCACACTTATCCCTTCACAAATCTTAACATTCTTTTTTGGTTGATTCCTTACCTTTTCACTATCTTTGACATTATTATTTCAATGGTCTCATTTTCTAGATGAGAACATGCATAGTCACATCTACAATGACTAAAAGTTGTTTTTTCTATTTTCACTTCCTTTCATATGTATCTTCTTCTATGTCTAAATAGTTATAAACAATCATATTATGCTATTAAATAAATTAATAATTGCATGAAGACAAAAAAAAATAATAGGAGCAAAAATAAGTAGAAGAAACATAATAGATATTTATTATAGAAACTTGATTATTGTACATAGTTGCACATACCACCTAGCATTCATAATTTACACATTTCTAAGTCATTCAAACTCATCATTTTTAAATAATTGTGGAACTTGAGATCTAGGGGAGAGGGGCCCATAGTGGAGTGGGGTTTAATAGTGGGGATAGAAGTAGTCCTTAGTGGGCCCCACAGTGGAGCACCTTAAGATCCAATTGCAAAACACTTTTTATCCATAAAGTACACAAACTGACAAATCATGTGATGCCACATCAGCTCGCCAATAAAACATGACTTAGTGCACCACTATCGGTCTCACTTTTTTTTTGGGTCTTTTTGGATACCTCAACAAAAAGCATGTTGATGTGGCATCATATTTGATGATGTTGCCCTAAAACGAAATATAGAAGCACGTGAATTGTCAAATAAATTGTTGTACAAAATTGAGAGTGATTTGAAATTTCCACATAGAATTTTGAAAAACACGAAGTTAGGGTGCTCCACTATGGACCCCTCTCCCCTATTGAGAAAAAAAATTCATTCAAAACCCCTCAAGAAAAATCTCCAAAGGTCGTTATAGCACCACCCCATCTCATATATCATATACATTATAAAATTGTAGAGGATATTGTCATTAATATATATGGAATACTAGCTCATTAAAAAGATGAAAATATAATCATATGAATGCATTATTGAATGGGATTGTGTATAAATTAATTTAATTGACACAAGACTCAAAAATTAAAAAGATAAAAATAGAAATCAAAACCTTAATTCCTTCTCCTAATTTAAAACAAACAATAAAATTACATTTGAATAAATTGTACATTTATCCTTTTCTTTTTCCTATCGTCTTCTTAAATTCTTTTAACTTAAAATCTAAAATATTTTTAAGAAAATATCATTATATTTTAATTTTAATTTTAAAAAACACGTTTTCAAACAAGATTGAATTGTGAAATGTAATGTGAGAAATGGGAATCCACGTGTGTACTTCACTATATCATCACCCTTTCCTTTTATTTGAAAAAATTAATAGGATACAAATTTCTATTTAATATTATTTTTTAAATTTTACTTGTAGTGACTTTTCATTATAATAGTAAAAATCTTATTTTTGTTTTTTTTTATTTTATAAATTTTGTTCATTGTAATTGTTTTGATTTTTTTAAAGATTTGAGTGATAAATTTTTGGTTAAATTTTATCAAATAGTTTTTAAGATTTTGTTGTTTGTCAAATTTAAAGTTGTGTTGAAAAGTAGTGTGTCATTGATGTCATTACATCAACTTGAGATCTAAAAATCTATATCATATTTGGTTGTTGTAAAGAGAGTTGTCAATTAAAAACTTCGCAATTGGTCTACACAAGTCAAAGAGGGGTCATAAAAGTCACAATAGACCTTTCAAGTTATTTTCACCTTATTAGTTATTGCCGGTACAAGGGAAAGGGGCCCATAGTGGGTAGGGGTCCAATCGTGGGTATAGAAGTAGGTCTGAGTGGGCCCCATAGTAGGTAGGTTTAATATCCAGTAAGCTTACACTTAATATCCAATTTCAAAACACTTTTATCAATAAAGTACACAAATTGACAAATCATGTGATGCCACATCAGCACACCAATAATACATGACTTAGTCACCCACTATCGGTCTCACCCTTTTTTTGGGCCTTTTTGGATACCTTGACAAAAAGCATGTTGATATGGCCTTGAAACCAATTTTTATAAGCAGGAAACTTGCCAAATAAGTTGTTGTACAAATTTGGGAGTGATTTGATATTTTCACATAGGACTTTGAGAAGCTCAAAGTTAGGGTGGCCCACTATAGGCCCCTCTCCCTTACTAATGCATTCATCTAGTTTTATTAATTTGTTCAAATGAACCAATAGAAGCATAGAATTAAAATAAGTGTACATACTATGATCTAAAATTTATTTCAATATATGAAAACTATTTTTCTTTAGTTATATTGGACCATAGTATGTACACTCATATTAGTATGAGGTAAGCATTTTGACTAATGTATCACTATTTAATACTATTCACTTAAAAACACTATTTCTAAATAGTATAAAGTTTGTCTATAATATGTCTAGTCAATTATGCGCTAGTAAAAAGTGGAGCTATTTGATTTGATTGATAGAGTCATAGAATTGATATTTTTGTCGTTTAATATATTAATATATTATATACTATAATAATGTTATAGTAATAATAATATAGTATATAATTAGTATATTATTGTTAGTATATGTTATATATCTATATTATATATAAATTAATATTTACTATATAATATAATAATAATCGTAGTATAGAATATATTAATATTAATATTATATATTTATAAAATATATATTAAATTCATTATGTGTAGATTATATATATAATTAAAATTATATAAATATATAATTCTTGATATAGTATATATAATTACTACTAATATAATTAATTTATGATATATATAATCATATATTAGCTATTAATTAAATAATAATATTTAATATACAATAGAATATTCCTTTCAAATATTTTTTTCCTATTACACATTTAAAAAATGTATTGCTACTACTTAAAGTTAGTTACATATTAAACAAAAACAATCTCTTCATAGCCACCTTCATAAATTTTTTGAACGAAGAATGAATTGCACATATCCAATACAAAAACACAATTGCAACTGAAATGATCTTTGTTCTCTTCAAAAGTGCTTGGTTTCTAATCTTCAACAAGTAGAATCAATGCATCATCTTCAACAAGCATAGTGAATATTTGTAAATGTTATAAGCTTCTCATCTCAACATATTGACTATAAACTTCAATTATATAACTATTTATTAAAAGTTGTAATATATTGATTAAAGTGGTCTACAAATAGACATTGTGTATATTATTATCAATTATATGCATTTATACTCATGTAATAATTATTATATGTAAATATCATTAACAAACAACATGTTACACATTTTAACAGAAGGAATCGGACGCAATGCATTTCTTGTTTATTATTGTGAAGCTCTTCAGAAGGAATCGACATGTCAAATGCCACACTCACTGGTTTTTGAGAAAAAGAAATTTGGGAAGTATTAAAAAGAAGCAAGAGACATTCATCTTTCCATATTAGCTAGGATCTAAGAATCCATAGGTGATAAGGTAGATATTAAATTAGTATTGAATGCAACAAAATCCATGGAAAATATTTTGGACTTGAAATGCATTTAACAACAATTGAGATGTAATTTAACATATGGAATTCTCTTCCACTCCAATCTAACCAATTATAATTATATTTGTTAAGAGGGGGGATCAATTAAGTAAAAATTTGTACCAAAACCTTTTCCTTGCAATGATTTTATCTAGATGGATTTCTAACTGTATTATAGGATTTGATTTATTTGTTAGTCCAACAACCTTTTGTTAGTTTTTTTATTGGCCTTTTTTAATAAATAAGAGCCTTCTACCCATTGTTATCTATCCTTAGACTTTATGAGCCTTATATGTAGAAATGCTTTCTCAATTTTCCTACTTTTAAATTATTTGACCTACCTATATTCATGTTTGTATAAATCATATTTTATATTATGTAATCATGCTAAGATATACTTGAATCAATATATTTTAAGTCATGATTACTTATATCCTTCTTCATCTATTGTTTATGAATGAATGGTCTTTTGCATTTCCATGATTATGCTTAAACTTTAGTTTTTATAAAATATTGAATAGTGTAATAGATATTCTATAAAGAATTTGCAAGAGAATATATATTCTAGTTCATCACCTAGTTTATTTTTTAGTCATTTAATTTTATCATTTCTCTTTTTATTTTTCTCATGTATTAAGGTTAGCTAAAATAGACAAGGAAATAATCTATCAACCCTAAATCTTTTCTTACACTCTAGGTCTTGAACATTTGTAATACTTTCTATGTTAATGCTATATAGGAGGTAAATTGTGTAAGATAATTCTAAGAAACAAAAATATTTGATAGGATTGATAGGACAAGAGTTCCACTTTGGTTAATATTTTTCTTAAAACATTAAATTATTCACTTCTTGAAGCACAATAAATTTATTCACCCAAAGATTCTACTAAACAATGGAAATCAAAAGTCTATGAGATCAAGAATGTCTTTGATTAATTGAGCAAGGGAAGGGCCCTGATCCCATGGTTACAAAGCCAAAATATCAAAAAAGAAAACAAGCTAGGGAGAACACCACCAACCAACAGCAAGTCCAGGGTGGTACTTAGGCCCATTATCAAAATAGTAACCATAGAGCCAACATACTTAATCAAAAAAGGAATACTACTACTAAAGAAGTTAATACTATGAAGACCATTTATAAGGTCCATCAGAGTCCAACAAGTTTTCAACCATAAAAAATCTATATTAAAATAGCAGCCTGAAATGTTAAAATAGAGAACCAAAAAATGCATGTCAGCCATAACCAAAAAAGAGAAGTAAATCCATTACTTGGATTTATCAATCATGTCCCAATAATCTCCAATATGGGAGACATACTCCCTCCAATCAGGTCCCTCATCCTCGGCCTGGTCTTTCATTTCATCAGTCTTTCCCATCCTCTTAAGCTTTCTTCTAATCTTGGTTTGGCCCAAGACAGTTCCAACCATAGCCCTGCGCATGAGGCCATTTGTCACCCTCACCAGAGTAATAATGGCTTTCTCCATGTCATCCATTTGGACCTACATGTAATTCAACATGCTTTTCAAAAAGAGTATTAGAATCATCAACAACATTATTTTCTTTATCAATGTTCTCAGTTTCAGGAGCTTTTATAGTTTCATTCCTTGGCTCTTCTTCAATTTCAACTTCTTCCTCCTCGTTTTCTTCTTTCTCCTCCTCTGTTTCCTCCTCCCCCATATCATAGGTTGTGTCTTCAAAGTACATATCCTATGTATCATCATCAATCTGAGCCTCAAACTCTTCCACCTCTAATTCTTCCTCCTCTTGTAATATGGCTTTCTATTTCCCCTTTTTTTCTTAGGAAGTAGCCTTTGTAAGGCGAGCAAATATTTGGCCTCCATTATCCAGATTCAGCTTCCTATCCTCCAGTTCCTTCGATTGAAAGTCCTCTTTTTCTTCACTTATAGTGATGACCTAGTTTTTCAACTCTTTTTTCAGTTTCTTAGACTTTGGGAGTTCTAGAAGAAATAGACAATGTGTGTGTTTTTCAGGAGTAGCTTTTACCAACTCAAGCTCAATGGAATGTTTAGCAGGATTTTTCATATCCATAGGGGTAGAAGGGTTGGTAATTTTAGTAGTAGAGGAAGAGGTATTAACAAGGTTATTCACATTTCTTTCAACAATTAGGGGAGGAGGCCTAGGGTTAGGCTTTTGAATAGGGATAGCCTCTACTAAAGGTTCAACATTTTCCCCAGCATTTTGATTCTCAAAATCCTATCTAGCTGCCAAGGGACTACCATGTGGGTTCATAGAAAGAGCATGTTTATAAAGGGTGAACATTAATCCTTGGTGCAGGGGAGGGTTTGCACCCTTTTCTATGCTTTGTTGCAGAGAGGAGAGCAAATAAAATGGAAAATTTATACTCATTGTGGAAAATATGATTTAATAAAGGAAAGTGGTATGCATGAATAGTCATATATCTACCTTCAAGAGTGAAATAATACATCACAAACATATTGACCAAAGCATAGGGTGACAAGAGTTTAAGCCGCGCATACCCATTTTGGAACCTAGTGAGATTTTTGCCATCATGAAGGAAGTTATCAACAAAGGACTGGTAATCAAATCCACTCTTCTTTGCCATATTAATTCCCTAGTTTTCTAGTCTCGTTGTGTCTGCTATAAACTATGTTGTCACCTTAAATCTAACTAGGCATATAGTTACATTCCCCTTTCTCCATGAGTTGGTGAATTTCATCATTAGGTGCTCATTGTACCCTTTCATGGCTTTAAAAAATGGCACCATTCTCGCTCTACTAAAAAGCCTCCAAAGATCAGTGTTTTTCCTTAGAGCCTAGCAATTTGATGGTTCAGTTTGTTTACAAGGCCCACCCATTTTTTAGCACTGTAATATTTTAGGAATAATTTTTTGCGATCCTTTCCTCATAACAACACAAGACCCTAGTATCCTTCTAATCTTGCAGAACACACTTTTGCTAGCAATTTGAAAATAATCTCTTTTTGAAATAGAGTTCAAGAACTTTCTAAATGAGATGGTTGTTATCCCATTTCCTTGAGCTAAAAATTCATTATTATCTTTACACATAATAAATGCATCTTGATTATTCATAGCAAGCCAATCTTCAAGTTGGAGGTTAGATTTGACATAAGGCCTAATGCTACGCTTGAATTTGACACTAGCCTTTGCATTGATAAAGTCCATGTGATCCTTTATGTTCACAGGAATGAAATAATAATTACCTTTCTCACTTGGGAATATCTTCAAGCTCATAGTCATACCAATTTTTTCATCATCATTCTAAGAGCCCTTTATGAAATGATATTGCATAATCCTCCTATGTCGATCCCTTTTCTTAGCATTATAATTTGTACACATTTTCATATTTTTCTTTTAGCACTTTGTCTTTCAATGACAAAGGAAATTGGCTATAATCCCACCGAGTCCACCTGTCACACATAAGTGCTTCATTGGCCGCATAGTTAGCTAAGAGGTTTCCTTCTCTAAACACATGTTGAATGTGACACTGAGTAAAGAATCTCATTAGGGACTTGCAATTGTCAATGATGTCTTTTAATTCTCAAGGGGTCGCAGCATCACCATTCAATATGTCCACAATTAATTTGGAGTCTCCTTCTAGAATTACCTTCTTAAAACCATATTCTCTTAGAGTATTTATACCTCCCCAAACAACCATTTCCTCTGCTTTATTATTGGTGCACACTCCCAGTTTTCTACCTCACTAGACCTCCCGCCCCATCCAATCTATGATTACCTTTTGAGCACCCATAAAAATTGCATTTAATCCAATCCCTTTTAGGAGGGACCCAAATAGTAGTCTTCTAGCCAAAATTGTGGCCCAATTAAGATTAGTAAGGTCCTTCTTTAGACCCCAAACCTACTTAATTCTCAATTCTTTATAGGTCGTCCAGACTTTTGAGAAGCTGTATCCTCCAACTTCCATATTTTCCTATATTTGGGTCTTAATGATCATGTTGACCTCATAGCTACTTCTCTTAGCCTCCCTAAAAATTCTATTATTCCTTTCCTTCCAAATTCCCCAGGTTATGAAAAGGGGGGTTTGATTCTAGAGATCCATTATGACCTTATGGGAGAAAGGACAGTTGGACCATCTTTCAACAAATGTCTTCATTGTTGGGGGAAACACCTAATCAGTGAACATTGGGAGGAAAAATGACCACACTTCTCTAGAGTACTGACAATGGAAGAAAATATGCATTACAGACTCTTCATCCTACTTACATAGGATACATCTATTGACAAGTTGAAATCCTATCCTCACAAGGTTATTTATAGTTAGAATTCTGCCATGAGAAGCAACCCACTAGAAGTAGTTAACTTTCAGAGTTAGGCTTTTTATCCACACTTTGTCCCAGTGAAGATCTCTATAGTCTATTAGAGGTTTCTCCAGATCCTTATAAGCATGTTTAACAGAGAAGAAACCAAAATAGTTCCCCTTCCACAACCATTCATCTTTCCTTTCATTAGAGAACCAAGTCACCTCCCTAATGAGACTATGTAACCTTTGCAGAATCAGCTCCCAATTAATCTACCTCTGACCTCTCAAGTTGGCACTCCTAAGAAGCATATTAAATTCATTCCATTTTGGTTCTTCAGGCTCCTAATTGATATAGTCCACCACCTTTTTACCACATATTCTTGTCAGGATTTATTTACTTGTTGAAGCCTTCTAAGGAAGAGAGAGGGGAATCCTCAATCCAAGGGTCTTTCTAGAAGTCTATGTATTTTCCATTGCCAATCCTCTTTCTCACTCCCATTTTTAAAACATTTTTTACTTTGATAAGATGGTTCCATAAAACTGGCATGTTAGGCAGATTAGTAGTAGAGAGGAAACAACCCAGTTCTTTGTTCTTTAGATATTTAGCTTGGAAAATATTCACCCAATCCTTAGACCCTTCCAAGATATTCCATCTCATCGTGGTAGTAATGGATTTGTTAAACATTTTGATTCTCCTTATCCCCCAACCTCCAACATTTTTAGGAGTACACACTTTCTCCCAACTAACTAGCACCAATCTATTTTTCTCTTATGTTCTAGACCACATGAATCTTCTTTGAATCTATTCTATTTTATCCCCAATGAAGGTCAGGATTTTAAAGAGAGACAAATAGTAGACCAGAATGTTCTGTAGAGAAGCTTTTAGCAATTGTATCTTCCCATCTAAGCTTAGAAGTTTACCTTTCCAACTTGCCAGCTTTTTTTGGACTCTTTCAATCAAATGATTCCAATAGTTATTATCCAACTTTCTTGACATCAGAGTTAGCCCAAGTTAGGCCATAGGAAGAATAGTTTCCTGACAACCCAAGATCCTCACCACTCTTTCCTTCACTACATGGTCAGCATTGAATAAATATATCATACTTTTATCATAGTTAATATGCTTACTAGAGATAGGATCATAGTCATTCAAAATAGATTTACATTGGCTAGTTTCCCCAACCAAGGTCTCACCAAATGGGATAGTATCATTAGAAAATTGTTGGTGAGAGTCAGGAAATAGAGACGAATCAACTTTAACACATTTAAGGGCCTTAGAAGCAATTAGCTTTTGGATATTCCTTCCTAGGACCTCAACAACAATTATAAATAGATAGGGGGAGAGGGGGTCTCCTTGTCTTAGGCCAAGACCACATGAGAAGAAACCTTGGGGGACACCATTAACAAGAATCGAGCACATAGGGGAGGTCAAACAAGCAGTGAGCAACTTAAGGAATCTGCCCTCAAACCCAAATTTCCTTAGAACAACAAAGAGAAATGGCTAGTAAACTCTATCATAAGCCTTAGAGATGTCAATTTTCAAGGCCATCCTAGGGTTTTTGCTAAGATCCATTGAGTGAAGGATTTCATGGGTAGTGATAACATCTAAAAAATTTCTACCTTGGACAAAACCTTTTTAATTCGGGTCTATCATTTTGCATAACATAGCTTTAAGTATGTACACAAGAAGCTTAGAGAATATTTTCTAGACAATGTTGCAGAGGCTAATGGGTCTAAAGTCCTTAACAAAAGAGGTTTCTTCTTCCTTTGGGATAAGAGAAATAAAGGTAGCATTCAATTGACTTAGGAGTCTCTCTAATCTAAAGAAATCTCTAGTAGCATTGAATAAGTCAGTCTTAACAATATCCCAGTAGGTTTGAAAAAAGGCAGGAGGGAACCCATCGGGTCTCAGGGCTTTGTAAGCTGCAAAGGAGAAAAAAAACCTATTTAACTTCCTCCATAGAAATAGCGTTAGTCATAATCTTAAGGTCTTACTCATATATAACTTTAGGAATCACTTCAAGGAAATCATCATATACCTGATTAGCATCCCCTTGAGCATTCTAGAAGGAGGAAAAGAAGTTGACAACTTCCTCGGAAATTTCTTTTTTAGTCGAAACCATGGAGCCATCTTCTTTCTTAAGCATTCTTATCATGTACTTGCTTTTGTGTTTCATTGTAGATTGGTGGAAGAATTTGGTGTTGCGGTCTCCTTCAGTAAGCCACTACACATGAGACTTTGGCTTCTAGAAAATCTCCTCCTGTTTGTTGACCCTAAACCATTGGGATCTTAGATCGCGTTCTTGAATGCAAATTTCATCATCCACAATGTCGGTCTCCCTTTTATCTTACACATCCTTTAAGATATTTCCCAGGGATTTTCTGGTTTCAAAGATATTACCAAAAGTAACTTTATTTCATCCTTTCACTCTCTACTTTATTCTTCTTAGCTTCTCCACTAAACAAAACATGGGGGTGCCTCCCATTGGTTCAGTCCACCAATTTTTTATTAAGGCAAAAAAATCAAGATGAAGGCTCCACATTATTTCAAATCTAAAAGGGAATGGTCCTTTATTGTGATCAACATTTATTTTAAGCACAATAGCATTATGGTTTGATCCATATCTCGGGAGAGCTGAAAGAGAGAAATATTGGGAGATATTCCAATTTGAAGAGGTGAGAAACCTATCCAACTTTACTTGAATCAATTGATTTCCAAGCCTTCTATTGGACCATGTGAATTTGGATCCTTGTAGCAAAATATTAAAAAGTCCAACTGAATTTAAGAATCTAGCCAACTCCATCATACTATAAGTATAGTCATCCAACCCCCCCCCCCCAACTTTTTAGAGGGTAGAAGAGGGGAGTTGAAGTCACCTCCCAACATCCAATACTTGTCCTGTCTACTTTTAATAACATCATTCAGAGAGTCCTAAAGCTACAATTTTTCTTTGCTTAAGTTGGGAGTATAGATATTGATTAAGTTATATTTCTCTTGAGAAGAAAGATCTTCCAGAGATACCATTAGACTGTTCCTTCCAGCAAAGCCCAAAGTTCCTTTGAATTTTGAAGGATTCCAGAGAGTAACTATACCCCCTGAGGCTTCTTCCACCTCACTAACAAATAAATTCACACTAGGCCAAACATTCAAAATCGCCTTGTCAAAGGTCTCTTTCTTCATTTTGGTTTCTTGAAGAAGCAAAACATCCACTTTGTTGTCCAAAATATAGGTTTTGACCAAAAATTATTTGTAAGGGATATTAAGGCCCCTAATATTCCATGAGAGAAACTTCATTAAGGAAACAAAACAATTACAACGACATCAAAAGGCTATTACAAATACAGCTAGGACTACTTCTTTTTGGACTTTGATCTCATAATCAATTCCAAGGTTCTTTGTTTGCCAGTAGCCACATCCCTTACAGTATCTTTGTTCCTATAATCCTTTTGGGAAGGTCTTCCAACCTTGTTTCCCCCTCCTACATTTGGTTTCTTTTTCTTTTTAGACTTATTTGGAGCTTTTAGTCATTCTTCTTCATCTTCTCTATCACTAGGGTGAGAGGGAAAGCCCAGAATGGCCAAGGATTCACTCAAGATTCCACCCTCCTTTTGAGATAGAAAAGAAATATCCCCCAAGGACATAGAAGGTTCTAAAGAAATAATTTCACCTTCTTTCATCCCTACCCCTTCATTAGCAATGAGGAAGTCTTCCTTTTGGACAAGCATGTTGACCTCCTTATTGGATTTTCCCATCTCATCAGTAACTTTTAGTCTTTCCTCCTCTTCCTTTGGGTTTCTTTCCTTCAAAAACTTTTGGGTTGCGATTCTTACATCTAGGCTACATCCTTGAAATCCTTACTACCCATAACTTTGGAAACACTAAGAGGCTCGATATGGGTAACAACTAGACCACTAGAAGGAACATCCTTCTCTTGAGCGAAATATTTTTCTTGGACAAGAGCTTTCTTAAGAGGGCAGGCAGCAGAGACATCCCTAGAGATCTTAGGCTCCTACTTAGTAATAGATTGCAAGACATCGTTGGGCTCCTCAGCTAACCTTTTATTGCAAGAATCTATCAAATGACTAAATTTCTTGCAAATATGGAAGAATTGATGAGCATTTTCATATTCAAGAGTTTGGGACCAGTTTCCAAATTTTGACTTCAGAAGAACAGAGGTTGGTAAAACCGTATTAACAACATTAAAAAAAATACGGGCATAAACTAGTCTCGAATTCTCTTGTGTAATCTTGTCAATCGCTAAGAGGCTACCAAAAGAGTTAGCTATCCCTTTTAGGATACTCGTCTCCCAAAAATCAAGAGGTAACCTAGGGAGGTGAACCCAAGTAGGAGCCATGGTCCTCAGGTCTACAGAAGGGTCAAAACCCAATTTCCATTTGCAAAGAGAGAGGAAGTTTTTAAAGCTAGCATCATAGGCCCAGGGGCCACCCGTAATCACTTTTAACATGTCTTCATAAACCACAAAGGAGAAAAGGAAAATACCTTTTGGCATAGCGTTGATAGAGACACTTCCTTTTAGGTTCAAAACTGAAGTAGCCCAGAGACGTACCTACTCAATATTCGGCTGATAGGCCAAAAATGTACCAACTAATGCCAACTTGAGGCCATCCATTGCCTTCATCATCAAAGCTTCAGGGATGTCAACTTTCCAACTAGTGACAAATCAAGAAGAAGACTCTGAAAACCTTTTTCCCATAGCTAGCGAACTGACACCCACCATTTTTTCCACAAACAAGGTCATTTTTTCTTCAAAGAAGAAAGATTCTAACCCGAGAGATGGGGATAGAGGAAACTTTCCAGAAGTACCCCCAGTCCTTCCCCCAGGAGAAAGGATAGAGGTACGAGGAGGGAAACCAACATGGGGAACAACAACATTAGAAACTTCCAGAGTAGACATAGTGCCAGACAAAGGGACAACATTCCTAGAATGGGGAGCCTTCTCAGGGCCCCCACCTGACCAGCCCATGAGGCAGTCAATTCAAAGAGGGAATGGAAAGATTCAAAACAGCAAGAGTGGGAAAGTTGCAAAGAGAGAGCCGATTTTTTGTTTAATGGTTTTCTTTTATTTTATTTTATTTGTTTTATTAACTCCTCAAAGAAGACCCAACCCCATCCTCAATCTTAAGATAACTTGGTAAACATAATACTAATTTTTAAAGTCATTTCCCCAAGCCAAGCTCATATTCCCTTGGTTAATCAATATCAACCTCATAGGAGAGCTATGTGAATCCTAGGATAGAGAAATAAAACTTTTGTTACATGGGATAATTATATCCTTATAGTTTCTCATATGATCACAATTATATGAAATCCTATCCTAACATCTACCTTAAATATTATATCCTTTTATACAGGATAAAATATTTTAACTCCTACTAATCATATACAAGACATTACTAATTTGTGTATTGTTCTTGATGGCATACATAAAGATGCAAATATTAGATGATTTGTAGCCCCTAATTTGTTTATTGTTCATGATGGCATGCATAAAGATGCAAATATTAGATTATTTGTAGCCCCTTTTAAAGGAAAATATGTTATATTAGTGTAGACACCTAAATATGTCCATGCTTGACTACACTAGACCTCACCCTATCCTAACCAATTAATTAAATATTTATTATTTATTTAATTCTTCACCTTCATCCCTCATCTTTAATTAAATATATTTATATTTATTTTATTATATTTTAACCTTAATTATCCCCAAATCCTCCAGCTAAATCAATTAATTAAACCCTACTTAATTTATTTAGATTAATAAAATTTATCACCATTTTCCCTAGTATTTAATTCCACTTCACCCTCAATCCTTTTCCATTCAATCCTATTCATTGAATCCATCTACATGGATCAAGATCTAAAGTTTTCATCACTTTAAAATTGACCTAACCTACCTACTCTACCCCTTTCTCACACATGCAAATCCACCCTACCTCTTACACATGTCATAAGTTAGTCACCCTACTTCCCTCACTTGTCCATTCCACATGTGTGACCACACCTAGCTATTAGACCCCCATTTTTATTGAAACACTTGTCACAAGGCTAATCCCTTAAACCATTTCCTCACTCTCATTCAATCTTATCCATCCATTAGGCATGGCATCTTGACCCTCCATTTTCACCATCAAGAATCTATAAATAAAGACATTTTCTCTCATTTTTAACATCTCTTCATATCATAACTACATGAAGTCATATCTAATATCCAATCTACCTCCATCATAACATCATGTTGTTGTCTAAACAATAGCATTCCCCCAAAAAAAATCAAAAAGAATAAATCAAGTGAAGGAGGGATCACTCACTTTAGCTCAATCCATGAAATGAGAAGGTAAAAGGAAAGGTTGTTTATGCTTCATTCATTTTATCTATTTGTATCTTTTACACCTTTCATCATCTTCAATTAGTATAAAAAAATTCACCCAAAATCTATAAATTGGGATCAATTAGGAGCAATATAAAATAGCCATTTTAGAGAAGTGTTGGTGTGCAAAGAGTTTTTTACCTAGCTAGTTCATCACTTAGGTCTTATTCACACTATTTACTTAGTTTTACTAAGGGTACACATAGGATAGTTCTAACTTTATGTCTCAAGTCATAATATTAAGACACATCATAATCTTATGCAATCCTATGTTCACCTTGGCCTATATAATCAAGGGGTTCCCTTTAAAATCTCAATCAATCTATTATCATTGTATATGTGTATCCTTTGATATTGGAAGATTTTGCAACTTCTTGCTTTTAAATTATGTGAGAATTTGATCTAGGCAAAGAGGTTTGACATATATAAACATTAAATTCCACCTTTTCTATTTGCCATTTTACATCTTCTATTAGGGCATCATTTTGGGCATTTTACCTAGGTTTTTTATTCATTGCCCATCTATTCATATGGTTTCTTGTTCTAATGATTGAAAGGAAGTAGGTAATGTGGAAATGCTTCCTACACTAATATTTTGAGGAGAGAGTTGTGTAAATTTCAATATTTTAACAATTAAATAGAAAAATAAATAATATGTACCATAATACATAAACACAATTAAATACAAAATTAAAAATATATACCATTACACAAGTGTATGTGGGGAAAACCCTTTTGAAAAAAGAAAAACCCACTCCAAAGTAGCTCAATGTATTATTTAGTAAATCACAATTACAATAAGCTTGCAGAGAAAGCCTTCACAAGAGTATCACCAACTAGAGATTTGGAGGAAATCCTATAGCTTTAAAGTATCTACAAAACTCTACACATAACCTCCATCTCAATCACCTAATATAAAGGAGATTAAAAACCCAAAACCATCAAATGGTAATTAGAAACCCATGAGCTAAACCACCCAAAAGTGGTGCCCAAATTATCTCCCAACCAAAGATGCCTTATGATGTGTCATAACATGCATCATAAGTTGGCCAATAGGTGTAACTCCCCTTTACATTTCCTTTATGTGTCTAATAATATTTTGCATTTCCTATGTAAACTTATGGAATCCATAACTTTTGATCGGGTGGATTTATTGGGCCAATTTTTTTTAAATTGAATTACTCGAGTAGATCTACACAAGATGGACCCTTGTAGGTGATTCTAAGCAACTAGGAATTTTTATCTTGAACAAAAGCCAACTTTATAGCCCATAATTTGTGTTTCTACATTTCATTATGAAAATCACACCATTCATAATCTTAACATTAGGAGCAAGGTTGAGACATCTTTCCAACAAGAACTAGGGTTTTTATTGATCATTTTTCCCTAATTTTCTATTTTGGTTAATTTTTCAAATTCTTAAGATAATAACATTTACTAGGATTTTCCTATAATGTCTAAAATTTTAATCCTTTTCAATTCTTTTCAACCTCATTTCATAATGAAATTTAAATCTACATGGAGATTGAAGACACAAAGCATAATTTGATAGAAATTCAATTTTAATTTTTTTAATTAATAGAAATTTGAGGGTACAATTTCACTTAAAGATTTGATTTGAGATTAAGATGATCATAAATTCCTTGAAACCCTTTTGTAAATTTCTTCTCCAATCACTCTCTACTCCACTAGCTTGTCCCTACTTCATAATGCTTCTTTTTGCAAAAATAGGCGATGAGTTTTCTAGTTCTTTTCTTCGTTGATCACTAAGGTTGCAAAGACCTCATAATTCACTTATTAATTATCACAAATTATTGATTTTATTTGGTTTATATCCCTATATTAATGATAATTCATGTGGCATTTAACTCTAGGATAGCAAGTGAAAATCATTAATGCTCAAGTGGTAAGATTTTTCAAAGTCCTTTGTCAATTTTACAGAATTGGGAACAAAATATGGTTATGGATTTTGGATGTTCAAAATATCCACATCCAACATCCTTTTCCACATGAAATTTCCATAAAATTCACTCCTCTTACTATTGAATACCTTGCCAAAAACAACAAGATGACTAGATATAAAAGAGCAACTTAGAACCAATTTGAGTAGGGGTTGATTTTTTACAAATTTTTCTCTTTCAATTATTTTTATTGTTTACCTTATTTGTGGAGAACATACAGATTTTTGTACCTTTAAGATTATGCAAGGTCATGTCTAGTAAGGTCATGTCTAGTAGTAGGTATAAAACTTGAAAATTCATTATAGCCTTTTGATAGGACATTTTGAAGATTTTTGTGTAGGATTTTAAGGAAAAATTGGTCACTCTACTAAGGCATGATGAATCTTAAGGATATTAGTAATCATAGGTAATTAATATCAAGAACCTTTTTCAATTGACTAGAGAGTTGAGAAACACTAACTCAAGGGACAAACCCAAAAATTAAGAAAATTGAAATAAAAAAGAGGGGGTCCTTATTTTTTCAAAAGAAAAATGGGGTGTGTCGTAAGGAGAACAACATCACCTTATATTTCCTTTTGATCTTGAAAAAAAATCGTTGTTGGCAATTTTTTTCTATATTGGAGAAAAATTATTTTAATTTTTTTGTTTTGTATTAGGTTGTTTATCCATTCATTATTAAAAAATATTTCTTAATTACAATTTTGTAGTGTTTTGAATCTAGTAGTTCATGTGGATTATTTTGAAAAGTGTAAACTACCAGACCCAAGAGGGGTCACTTGTGGGTCGTACAAGGGAATAGATGGCTTAGGTAATTCTATTTGTAAGAATGGGAAATGCAAAAGAGAGCAATATGGGGAAATCATAATCCATTACCCAATATATTATGTGAAATTATGATCTCTTCATTTTACCTCTCTTAGAGGTTTTCCCCCTTAAACAAAAGAAAGGTACATGCATGGAGGAGTCCTTAATCATAGATCATCATTCTAAATGGTTCCTAGCTACTAGCATTATTATTATTAGTTATTTGATTCTATCATGTTTTCTTGCAAAAGGTTACAATGAGGCAAGCCCCACTAATGTGTTTTCCCCATAGTTCTATTATGGGTACCTTGTGGTGGGAATCATGTGTTGTGTTGATTAAGATGTGTGTTATTGGTTTATAATTGTATGATGTGCATTATCAACTTAATTATTTTATTTTAAGGTTATGTTTTATTTGTGAATAGCTACAAATATTAAAGAATTTGGTAACTATTAATGCTTATTTTGTATGCTTTATTTATATGTTGGGTACTATGTAGATTTTTTCTTGTATAATTGGCAAAGAAACATTGTAAAATCTTGCATCCTACAAATAGTTGACTTGTGTTTTTTGTGATTTTGAGAACTATCACATGAGCATATATTTGGTTTTTCCACTAGTTGATGCATTGGTATATACTAACCTTTTGTGAGGGGAATGTCAGGTCCAACCATGTTGCAACCATAATTGTATTTTTTGTACCTATTTTATGTTGCATATATTAGGCTTATCACATGTAGATCTTAAGTTATAATTTTTTTATTGTGTTATTGATGTACTAACATATTCTACAAATTGTTACTTATTTGGTTCATGAATTCTAGTGTTTTTACTCCATTAATTGACAATGAGCTATGCTTGGATCTTGCATGTGTGTTTTGTGATAATGTTTCCACAGTATAATTATGACTATGAATTGTTGGGTATGTTTTAGTATATGTGTATTTAGAGTTCCTTGCATGGTTTCTCACAAATGTTTTTATTAGATGAAACTTAAATAAATATTGAAATGATAGAATAAGGACCCATTTGTTTAAATGTTTAATACCCTTATGATTTGTTTCATCCATGGTGAGTATTGTATGCAAAATAGAAATTAAACTAGAAGTCACCTGCATCTTGTTATCACATTATTTGTTGCTAATAATAGTCATAATATCATAATTCTACATCTTTGATATGAATTAAATTTGTTATTGTAGAGGACTTCATGATTAGATAATATTTTTCTTATTTGAGATCCATGATTGGTGTCATATTATATTTTTTCTTAAATTATGATGGATTGATCATTATGGATTATTAAATGTATGATGACATGATCTTGAGAGTGAAATGTCATGAACTAATGTGGCCAATTTAAAAAAGTTGTAAGATATAGTTTCATTTATTTATTTAAAGTAATTAATTAAATGATATTGATTACAACTCAATAATGGGTATGTGTGGTTGTGCATGTGTTGAGGTAACAAGAGAAGGATGGGTATATAGAGTATGTTATCAAGAAATACAAGGAGCATTTTTTCATTAGAGAAGGCGATGATAGGAGTTAAGTGATGATACAAGGAGATCAATTTTGGTGTTTTGTTTATTGTGAGTTGTTCAATGACAGATGGCAACCTCAGTTGGATATCATTCTAGGAGGGTGAGAAGGGTTGGTAATATCAAGGGGAAGGAAGTTGTTACAATGAAGAAAGAGAAGCAGAGGAACTAGAGAGTCTCTAGAGAGGATTTGATTGTTGATTTCATGGTATGTGTGGAAAAAGAGATTAAAAATCTAAAGTTGATACATTCAATGATGAGGATTTGGAATTGGAAAAATATACGAATAGGTTTCCTTGTGTAGGAATTCATTTAGCAATGTTGGACTTATTGTTGGACTTGGGATACACATAAGAGAAAAAAAAAAAATTATGCTACCCAAACACTTAGCTATGCCTCATTGCTTTCAAATGTTGCCAAGTAGTATTTTATTCACAATAACATTGAAGATGTGAGTCATCAATCAAATATAATTTACTACATCAATCTTCTTGGCCATTTATATGCAACCAAGTAGTGGCAACATTTTTTTCATATCGGAGTGGAAGAGATTGTAAAGGACGTGAAGGTGAGGTTGCCTATAGATGTTATTGTAGTCTTCTCTAATTATTGTGATGATGAATACTTTCATGTTAAATCATAAGTAAGATTGTTTCATATTTTATGTTCATTATCATTGTGAGTACTACCACTTGCAGGATCTTCAATCAACTATCAAGTTCTTCGTGTATGAGATGTGCATCATGACTTCTATCCATCAAGGAATGCATATTTGAATGGTAAGTTGCAGCATTGTGATTTATCATTTATTTTTATGTATTTGCCTATGTCTAACCTAGGGTAAGCACTCTTTATCTAACATCATCATGGCCATTGTGGAGGTGGAAACACCAAAATGGGGTTTGACTTAGGAAAGGCCCTATACAACACAACCATTTCTCTCCTCTCTTTCTTGCAAGTTGCAGATCTGAAGTGGATTTAGAGAAGATTGAAGACCTAATATCAAGATCAAGCATACAAGCACATTCCTTCATCAAATTAGGGCAAGATTAATTATTCACTGATAGACAAAGTTTCAAAGTTAATTCTATTAGGGAAGCACCTACATATTGTAACACACTTGTACCTATTCTGAGATTCTATAAACCCCAATTTTCAATCTAGGGCACCCATGCCCCTAATCAATTAGGTTGTTCCCAAATTTGAATACTAGGTTCCTTAGTCTCTACTCTCTTATTTTTTATTTTCAGTTTATGTTTATCAATTTTGTATTTTCTTGAATTAGCATTAGTTCATTGTGCTTGCATATTTGACCTAGTTTACAATCACAAAAACACACACATCACATTAATTCACATAATTAAACCTTAATCAAAAACCTAAGGGACCAAAACCCTAATCAACCATTTTAGCTCTTCCTTAAGGATAGTAATCAAGTGGTCTTTTATTATCATTTTTGTGCCCCTAGAATGTTAAAATGTTGAAAAGTGTGATTTAGGTTAACATTAGCCTTGGATCCATTTTTCAACACCACATTTTAGTGAACCCAACATATCTTACCATTGCTAAATTTTGATTTACATGTTTATTTTTTGAGATCTAAATGAATAATAGGTTGTTTGAAAGTGTCATTGTTCAAAAAGTGCATTCTATGTTAGGTTAAACATTAAAAAAGTAAATATTTGCATCTCATTATTCTTTTCATGAGCTTAAAAAGTGTTATATTTTCAATATTTTAGACATAGATTCAATTAGTTGTAATGTCTTGTATTTTGGAAATTGTCATTTATCAAGTAATTTAAACTTATATCACTCATCTTATTTCTTTAAAACATAAAAATTCATGTATGCATGTGTCTCACATAAACAATTTAGGTTTTCTTGCATTTCTAGAATTATGTCTCATCTCATATTTGAACCTGTACAATCTCATATCCTTAAACATTGTATTACATTGCGAGACTTATAAACCTTCAAGATTCCCATTCTTGGACTAGGGCACCCTCACCCTTGTCCTACTAATTTCACCCTAAATTTTAGTGATAGCTCTTTCTCTATGACCTATATGTAGACCTATTTGTTGTTTCTAAGAATTTGATATGTTTTTGTCATCATCATCTATTTTTCTCCTCATTGTATTAACACTTAAGTGTCTTGAATCTTGTAATTAATTTATGATCTTCGTGACCTGGTGTTCCATATCAAATACTCTTGTGAGATGTAGTTATATACTCATGTCTTCCCATGTTGTAATTATATCTAATTTTGAGCATGAGTTTTATAACTCTTTCACTCAAAGAATCACAACTACACATTCAATCTTTGATCATCTCCCTACTCCTACCTTGTCAATGTCTTCTTCATCACCAACCATTCATGTGGACTTGGAATTTGTTGTTGCACATGCCCCTAAAGATAAGCTTAAACAATTAGACAAAGACCTAGAAAGCCTTCAACTATTCTTAAGCACTAAATCCTTGACTAGAGAAATTGTTCCCCTTGTGGATAACCTTAGAAAGTTAATCAATGATTCACAAGGAATAGAAGTGTTTATAGCTTAGCCCATATAATGGACTCAAACATCCCTACAGTAGCTAGTTGCACTCAAATCTTAACCAATACCCAAAATTAAGTTAGAAAAAAAGTTTCCTCTCCTACGACCATACCTTTTATTCCTACTTTCACCCTTCCAATTGTATCATCTACCACACAATACACTAATGGTCTTAACACTAGTTGAGGAATTTCTTATAAATGTGTTCCTTCATCTACCACACCTCCATTTACTTCTCCTCTCATGCCCTTTCAAAACAAAAATCCTCCAATCATCAACAATAGTCCTACACACTCTAGAATTTCTCAAAACATGTCACCAAACAATCACTTAATAAATCAACTTTTGCAAAATGTGTAATCTTTACAACAAAAAATTTCAAACATGAACCAAACTCAATCCAATGCTAATCATCTAGCATATCTTACACATAGTCCATTATCATTCTCTATCTTAAAACACCTATTCTACAAAACATTGAGATACCTTGTTTTGAGAAGTATGCTAGCAAAGGAGATCTCAATAATCGTGTATAAGATTTCATTGCTTTATGTAGTGATTTCCATTTTGAAGATGCTCTCTTAGCTAAAAAACTTCCTCAATCATTGAAAGATATGGCCTTGGAATGGTTATGTTTGTTACCTAATAATTCAACTACTTTTTTACACTTGTTAATAAATTCCTTCAACATTTTCAATCAAACGTTGGACAGGTCAAGTTACATTAACTAGTTTGGTCCATTGCAAACAAGGACCTAAGGAAATAGTGATTTTATAGGACGATACCAAGATTTTTATTCAAAAATCTCATATTCCCTCTTGGATGTCGATATACAAAGAGTCTTTATTGGAAACTTGCAACCTAACATTAGGGATAAGATCTTGTTAATGAAATATTAGTCATTCACACATTTATGCACGACTCTTTGTGATTAACAAGTTTTGGTTAGCCAATATGAAGGTACACCTTCATTGGCTCCTAATAGTCAATTTGAAGTCGTTCCTCACTCTAATTATCAATCATTTAAAAAGAAAAAAAATCATCAAATAAACACTCCCCCACTTCCAATAACATTCAAACACAATTTGTTGCTACATCTTCAACACCATATCAATTTAAGTCAAGAGATAGACAATTTTCATAATTGTTTGATTCTCTTTAAATGCTATTATGTTACAATTGCTTGATAAGAACATGATCCAACTTCCTCCTATTCGTCTTATTGATACCACCAAATATTTTCCTCTCACTTTAATGGGAAAGCCTTTTGTCAATATTATCATACACCTAGACATGATACGAAAAGATGTATGTGTCTTAAGCACCAAGTGCAAGACCTCATCGGTTCTAATGTCATCTATTTGGCTGGTGTGAACAATAAAGGGAACAAATTAGTTGCACCACCTAATCAAAATTTACAAATATTTACCAGTCCATTACCAAGTCATTCAACTAATCTTGTCGAACAAAATGATAATGAAGAAAATGTTGATAATATGCTCGATATGATCAACATGATTGATGTTTATCCTCACAAAATTCAACCTAATCTCCTACCCGATATCACTTTTACACATATTGACACTTCTATACATGCACCTAATGGTCCTCTTTACATTACTGGTAGAATTAATGATAAACCCCCAAAGGGAGTACTCATTGATCTGATATGTTTATAAACATTATCACTGAAGAATTGTTGTATGTGCATGAACTATATAAAGATAGTTATGAACAATCGAAAGTAACATTAAAATCTCATGATTTTTTTATTCGCCCTACGATTGGTTATCTAACTCTCCCAATTCAAGTTGGACCTAAAAATTTAGATGTTCTATTTACCATAAATCCCAACTTCAGATCAATTTCATGTAAATTTAGGTCACACATGGCTTACCTCCATGAATGTGATCCCTTCAGTTATTCACAAATGTCTTAAATTCCCATTTGAAGGAAAAATACATACTACTTATCATAGTGGATTTAAACCCTTAGCCCTTCATGGAAATTTTTCACTTGATTAATTTTGGACTCAACCAACCCAACCCACTCAACCTTGTGAATATTTTCTATTCTTATCATATCAAAAGTTCAAAGCTAAGTGTATAGCTCAATTGTACCTTATCAATATTTTGTTTGAGGCTCCTCGATCTCTAATGGCTATGATGGTTGATCCTCCTACTCCTCGAGTAGTGAATGAACCTCAGCCTGAACTAAGTATTCTTCCTCAGCCCCAATCTTCTAGCACCTATGTCACAGTTCCCCCTTTTCCATCCTATCACCACAAGACAATCGTTCAACAAAGACTTTGGGGATTACCTTTGTACCTTCTAAAAAAATAGTCCTTTGTGCAAAAACCTAAAACCCATATGGTTTCCCGACCTATAATAGTTCCTTCAGTTCCTCCTACAAAGGAAGAAAAGTAACCAATATTGGAAAACACTCAAATCCCCTCTTCACAAGTTGAATCTTGTGCAAGACGAAATTGAAGTGTAAAGGAATGCAAACGAAGACTTCATGCTATGGCTCGTCAGCTTGCTAAAGATAGAAAATCCTCACCTAATGACCTCCCATCCATACAACCAAATTCCAATGAGATACCTCCCACAGGCATCCATCCTCAACATCACCCGACTCCACTCCACCTCCTTCACCAACTCATGAAGTTGAACCTTGTCTTTCCCAACCAAGACAAAACTAAAATGCTTGCCTCCACCTAGTCCAAAAAGTATCCAAATGGTTGATAATGCTCGAAATCATGCCAATAGCACAAGCATGCAACCTATTATGGTATTAATATGATACCAATTCAAAAGATAACATGAAAGAATAGCAAGAATATCATAATGAATTATTGCTTATGTTTATGCAATCAATGAATTTAGATGGAGGCAACTATGATGATCCTCCTTCAATGAGTGACCCTCCATGTGTTGAACCCAGTACATCTCCTTGTACTACACTTGTTGTAGTTCCTTTAGCTTATTGTCTGCCTTCTATTTATGATGAGCAAGATTGGGATGTGAACGATTTTTTATAAATCAACTCGCATGTGTAGTACCCTTTTGTTTCTATGTGTTATTTGCTTGCACGTAATGTGATCTCCCTGTAATGTGTTGCTTGGCATGTATTTGTGTTTTTTAGTTCTCTTTAGATGACCCTTGGTATTCCCATAGACACAATGATGCAAAGAGAACAAATTTTTCATGACATTCCCATTTGTATCTTCATTCCTCTTTTTGTGGTAAGCATTTTTATTTTGTTCCTCTAGGAATGATGCATAGTGTTGAGACATTTAGATCTCTTCAATGTTGACCCAAAATCTTTGACGTCATCTTCAAGTGTCATTCCTCCCTTGTGTTGGTAGTTCCACAAGTATTTGGAGAATGATGTCAATTCAAAGCATGATCATATTATACATTATATCTCATCTATATTGACCCTAGATCTATGGATCCCTTGTGCTATTTTTGTCTTGTTAATTATATATGGATTTGCTTTGGGGGCAACCCTTTGTCATGAGTCAAATTTTTGGGAACATACTTGGCATAGGGTTTCCCAACAAGCTCTCATGGCCTATCATTTTGCAAATATCATTTTTATTCTACCTTAGTTAGTGTTAGCAAGTACTTTAAGGTGGGGGCATACATTCCATTATTTTCTTCACTTTGTTAACATAATAAGAACTTGGTGATTCTTTTATGGCACATTGATCATATTTTATAATACCTTATCATAATTATTTGGCTTATAATTCTTGGTATGGTTGACATGAGAAATCACCTAGTAAATATCGAACTTCACTATCCCTTGTGTGTTTTTTATTTGCTACCTTTACTGAAACTCACCTAATGAGTATTGGACTTCCCTAGCTTTTGTTGCCTTTTATTAAGATCACCTAGTGAATACCGGACTTCACTACTTTGTGATTCATTTATCTATTCATGGACCACCTAGCAAATATCAAAATTTGCTAGCTTGTGATTTATGGATATCTTGGGTATGGATCCTAGTAGGAGTTTGTAGATCTTGCTAGTTCATGATGTCATACCCCTTTTTTATTTTATGTTTGCATCATGTTTACATTGAGTTTGGATCGTGTTTGCATAATTATGTTGCATGATATTTGGTGTGCATTTGCTTTGTCTTCATAGTGCAAGCTTCATGTATGATTATCATGTCTCTTTTGTTGCTTAGCATATTATTTGTGTTTGTTCCTTTGTCTTTACATTGTTGCATGATAGGATCTTGAGCTTGGGGGCTAGCACACTCCCCTTGTTCAGTGTCATCTTACCTCTCCAATGTTTTGATAAAAGATCCCTTTCTTAGCTTCTCCTTACTTTAGTGTGAGCATGAGCATAAGTTCATACTCTCACTAAAGTGGGGGCTAAATGTAGCATTGTAAATTGTTACCCCTGATAATTTCACACTATGTTTGACTCCCCCTTATGTGCTTGGACCTAATTATGCTTATTGTTTTCCCGTTATATCACCATTGTTGGAAAATCAAAATAAATTTGAGAATTAAAATTAATTATTTATTTAATGACCATTAAAAATTCAAAACAGGCCTTGTCAAAGGCGCCCTCGCCCTTGACTATCCTATTTTGGCCTAATTTTTAATATTTTATTGTCAACATTAATATATTTGTAAATTTAAATTTGTTGATCTTTCAAAATATTTTTACAAAAAATAAATAAATGCATATAAATATAAGTCTTTTTCACCATTTGAACATCTAGTGAATTTGAATATCAATTGAGCATCCTAAAAGGAAATTCAAAAGCAAAATAAGCAATATTTTTATAGCACTTTCATCAGTCAAGATTATGTTTGTAATGCATCATCAAGTTCATGTCAAATCATAAGTAAGATTGTTTCATATTTTAAATAAATTATCATTGTGAGTACTAATACTTGCAAGATCTTCAATCAACTATCAAGTTCTCCTTGTATGAGATGTGCGTCATGACTTCAATCCATCAAAGAATCTAGATTTGAATGGTAAGTTGTAGCATTGTGATTTAACATTTATTTTTATCTATTTGCCTTTATCCAACCTAGGGTAAGCACTCTTTATCCAACATCATCATAGTCGTTGTGTACGTGGAAACACCAAATGACTTAGGCAAAGCCCTTATACGGCATAACCCCTTACTCTCCTCTCTTTCTTACAAGTTGCAGATTTGAAGTAGATTTAGAGAAAATTGAAGACCTAATATCAAAATTAAGCATACAAGCACATTCCTTCATCAAATTAGGGCAAGATCAATTATTCACTAATAGACAAAGTTTTGAAGTTGTCTGACAGGGAAGAACCTATAGACTGTAACACACTTGTACCTATTTTGAGATTTCAAAAACCCCAATTTTCAATCTATAGAACCCATGCCCTTGACCAGTCAGTTTGATCCCAAATTTGAATACCAGGTTCTTCAATCTTCACCCTCTATTTTTTTGTTTTCAATTTTTGTTTATCAGTTCTCCATTTTCCTAAATTTGCATCAATTTGTTGTACTTGCATAGTTGACCTAGTTTACAATCATAAAAGCACACACATCACATCAATTCACATCATTAAAACCCTAATCAAAAACCTAAGGGGACCAAAACCCTGATCAATCATTCTGGCTCTTCCTTGAGGACAATAGCCAAGTGGTCTTTTATTATCATTTTGTGTCCCCCAAATGTTAAAATGTTGAAAAGTGTGATTTAGGTTAAGATTAACCTTGGATCCATTTTTCAACAACACATATTTTAGTAGGGATTGGCTAATAGCCTTCGTTTAGTTTATAGAAAAATATTTTTTGTCCATATGGTTGACATCTCATTGGTTATCAGTTGGCATAGATTTTTTTTGGCATAATACCGTTGTGGACCTAGTGGATGACACCAATGTCATGGGGTTTAGCCCTTTTTCATTACTTCTACTCCTAGGTCCTACTAAGTGAAATATAGAAAAAGGAGAAACCTAAGATTATACTCTAGGGTCTTTGGCACTTTTCCTAACATTTCATTTAGAGGGTTGAGGTAGTGGAGGTTTGATGGATTTGGACAAGGTATAAGACTAACTTACAACCTAAAAGGTGAGTCAACTAGCCCTTGACCAAACTTGGGATGGATTTTGGAATGAAATGTAATGACTTAACTCAGCTAATGATGCAAATGAATATTTTGATTCAAAAGTAGTAGATCCAAAAAGTCACAAATGAATTCAGACTTTGAAAACAAGTTGAGCAGATTTTTGTGCACGTGTGATATAAACTTGAAGCTGATTTTTGAGGACCAAGTCACCCTAGGTGACTATGTCCTAGTAGATGGATCTCATATTTGATTTCACAATCCTTTGGAGTTGGATTAGAACCTTATTTTCCTAGGTGTCACACTATCAGATCTTCATCAGGTGCTGAGATAACTAAGTTTTTGTATGTTGTCAAGGTGTAGGGTTTGAATGCAACAATGAATAATTGACCTTCAAACTTCTCCCAATCTTCTTTAGATCTAAAACTTGCACATTCAAAGAGAGAGGAAGGATTGTGCCATATAGGGGCTTGCCTCAGTCAAACCCCGTGTTTGTGTTTGAACCTCCACAATGGCAATGTCAATGAAAGAGAATTTATTCTTTTGAGGGATAGAGGCTAAATGATAAATGAAAAATGAATCAACAATGGACAACTCACCACTCAATATGGCTTCCTTGAAGGATTAAAGAAATACATATCTCCTCAAGGCTTGATTGTTGTTTGTTTGATTTGCTTGAAGACCTACAAGGGTTAAATCTCACAAAACAATATGATAACATAAACATGAACAAACTCACATACACTTTGACATGATGCTTTGATATTGAATTGTTGCAATAAATTTGCTCTTGACTACTCTTGACTTGTTTGATTGCTTGATAGTGCTCTTGATTTCTAATAATTACTAGATTGTTTTCAAATGATATAATGACTAAGTATTTATATGCAATTATTCTAATTTCCTAAAAATTAAATCTCGATAGTCGACATCTAGCATATGAAATTCAAATAATAAAACATTGACTCCAACATATTAAATTTTGGAGGCATAATAGGGGGACCAAGTCACCTAGGGCGACTAGGTCCTAGCCCTATTTTGTAGGATCTAAGGTGTAGGGGCAAACTATTAAATGTTTCCATTGGTTTTCCTCATGGGTTTTATTGATAATTGTCCAAATGGGATATAGAATGCATAATTTAGGAAATTAGGTGTACAATTAGGTCCATGCACTTAAGAGGAAACAAAATCTAATGTGAAATTATCAAGGGTGACAATTTATGACACTACACTAAATGTATTATAAAAAATATTAAATGATAGTAAATATATTAGTTACCTAAATGTTGATGGTGAAATGTAATTAAATTTTTTAAAATGTTAAATTAAAATTAATTTTAATATTTAATAAGATTAGTGATTAATATTATTTATATATTAATCTACAAACAAAATATAAGTATTTGATTAAATTCAAGAATTGGAAACTTGATAAAATTGTGATTGTGAGAAGTTGATAAATTATGATTGTGACATTGTTTATACCAATGAAATGTTTGCATTTATACTAGTATATATTTAATTTCAAATACTATGATAATGATTTGGCTATATATTTAAAAAAAAATGTAAGGATCATTCAGAAGTCAAAGGTTGGGATTCAATTCACCATCTCACTTCACCTCCATGGAGTATCCAAATTTGACCATGTATGGTTGTGTGGCTAAGACCCCTTTTCCTATAACCTTGTGATATATTTTCGTAATAAAGCATTTGTATTTATATTAACCTATTGTGAAGAATGTATCTTGATATTTATTATGGTTTATTTTCACCTTCTATTAGAAAATTTAGATTTACATTATATGATTTTTTAATATAGAATATTTGTTTTCTTTATTTTAATATTTTTTAATGCTTTTATGAGGTATATCAAGTAGGGTGTTTTGGAAGGTGTCAAAGTGCAGAAGTGAATTGTGTGACTTTTTTGAGATCTTGGGAAGTGCATGAGTGGAGAGGGCATGGTTGATTTGAGTGCAAGCAATCAGATCAACTCATTCCTCTTTCTAATGTGTTTATGGAGAAGCGGAGTTTCATTTGGGTTTACATTATGAAAGGTTCAAGGCTTGTAAAGAGCTATAGATTTTGGGATGCCATGTGGCTCCATCCCATTTGGTGGGAATTACAGAGATGGCACTCCTTTCTGTACACCTTCCTTTGGCATTGAAGGGATTTTTCTTTCATTTTTTATTTTCATCTTGTGGGAATTGAAGAGCTCTCCTTTTTTATGGCTTGGATCATAAAGATTTTTTGGAAGAACATGATGCCTTCTATTCACCATTCTGGAAGCTAATGGGCGAGGTTGGCTTCCTATTTCTGTCCTGCCTTATTTCATGCTTGAATACTTCTTTGAGAAAAAGGAAACGATTATTTTCACTCATATACACATTTGTGTGTGTTGAGGAATTCATGTGAATTTGGGATTGTTCCCTAATATAGGGAGTCTATTTTCTCTCTCCTTGAAAATTACTTGTGAAAAAAGTGTGTTGTTTCATTTTGAAAGGACTATGTGTGGGTGTGTTGTGTGAGGGAAGAGGTGGATTGTATAGATGATTTTATGCCTTTAGGTGTGTAGTTTTGGTAAGAATTGTAATCATAGAGAAATGGAAATTCTAGAAATGTATGATGTTATAATTTATTTTTTAAATGTAACTTTGGGACTAAATTTTCGATGGCAATGTGTATAGGATCAATCTGTTCGACAAAATGCGTTGTGGGTGTGTTTAACTCGCAGCCTGTTTACCTAAAAATGAATTTGCCGCTTTAAATGTAACTTTGGGACTAAAATTTCGATGGAAATGTGTATAGGATGAATCTACATTGTTTGCATTGATAATTTAGTGAATGAAATGGAAGATACATTCTCCTCCTCTCTCTCATTCTCTACACTTGTCTGCACCATAAAGAAAGGAAATTTACCTTGTTATTGCCATATCGGGGAACAAAAGTTGTTTTCTTTCTCTTTTCTTTCATTTGTTTTGATGTGTACTTGACTACATTCATATGTTAGAATTAGAAATGAAAGTAAATGTTTATTCTTGCTGTAGTAAATCAAATTAACATTGCACTGAATGCAACTAAATCATTACGCTTATACATTTTCTCCTTTACCCCATGCATTGTTAAAAGTTAATTTAGACTCATAATTGTCGACTATTTTGGATGGTTGGCATAGTTTATTTTATTAGAAATTGACTTATCAAAAGAAGTTATATTCTCTCTATCTAATTGTTTGTATGGTGGAAAAAGGGAAGTTAAGTTAGTTGTGGAGGATAGGACAATGGAAGTAAAGATATTGAATCGGATGTGAAGTGTTGAAGGGAAATCAGTTTGTAATGAAGATTCAAACTTTCATGCTTTGAGCTATCTTTTTTAGCCTACGCTACTCTTGAAAGGCTTATTCAGGAGAACCGATCATGCATTTCTAAGTTGTTTAAAGTAGGAGAACGAAATGATCTTGTATGCTTAAGTAATCTTTCAGTTTTGTTAGACTCATGAGGGTTTTGCCTTCCTCATCCTACTCTTCCATCATGATTGTTTGCCAACACGTATCTTCCATGAGTTCCAGTACCGAGTGGCATTGCACATGGCAACAACACCTGTTGTATGTGTTTTGTGTTTCTACCTCGGTGCAAGCATTGCTAAAAGTTTTGTCCAAGATAAAAATTGGGCATTAAAAAATTAATCAACATCTTCAAAACAATGTGATGTAGGTATAAAATACATATTCCCACCTAGCACTGAGCACTGACTGCAATAATCTTCCCAAAAGAAATCATCATCGCAGTCCACCATTCAAGTGAGAAAAAATTGTTGCTAAAAACTCTCATAAAATATGTTAGAAATAAGAGCCTGAAGTGCTTCTACAACATGTGCTATTTCCTTCGTAATTTTCAAGTGCTACAATTATACCTGCATCTTTTTTAGTAACCCAGTTCTAGAATAACTTAGCTAGAAGAGCTCTATGTACTGATGCTACCTTTCTTTATCCAAAGTCACCTTGCTTGAATGGAAAAGTGATTTGACTTCACACATCTAGCTTCGATTTTCTTATCATACATTCCTTCTGCCAAAAATAAGCCCGTACTTTTTAATCCATTTTTCAACTAAGAGATTTGGAAGCATGATTCTCAAAATACAAAGATTATTGTTAAATCTTTTTGCATGCGATAAAATACTTCAATTTTTTGACACGGTCAAGAAATTCCACCCAACCAGCTTTGCAGTAGGCTTTACCAGTACTTTTGGATTGGAAATAAGTAAAGATGATGAGCTATAGGAAAACATTAAGGATGGTTGAATTGTTGTTTCAAATGGAAATGAGTATTGACAAAATACAACTTGGAATTTTTATCGATGAACATTTAATTTTTGGTAAAAGCTTACAAAATTCTTTTACACATCATGACTTTAGCATAAACTGGCCTTACGCAAACGGAGAGAATCGTCTAAAATAGGGTAATTATTATCTATAACCTACCTGTGCAATACAAGTAATATGATGATGATTATTATTTTTTGTTAAAGACCTACCAGACCTTCAGCAATAATAAGAAACAAGGAGAGAAAGGATTGCCTTAATGATCATACAAGGAATAAAAGAAAGGAGTAAGTGAACCGTTGAAGCAGACAATGAAATGAGCAAAAGAGATGCAGTTGCCCAGGAAGAACTATCAATCAATTACCGATCTTGTCCAGAAAATTAATATGTTTAAATTGAATATATCAGATAAGTACACTATTTCTTTGCAATATTGAAATTCCAAATAGCATTTGTCTGTTGGCATTTTATTCATGCACAGACTGAAGTTAATAATAAACACAGAAAATATCCAGTAACTTATGCACAAAAATTCCTATTCTATGAACAAAGATGTCCTAAATGTGCATAATAGTCTTGTGCAGGTATCTCAGTTTTGTAAAGCATATTAATTGGCATTATTACCATTAATGTTGCTCTCCTTCTAAAAATGTCTCTGGTTAACTCAGGTATCCAATGTAAGAAATGACATTTTTTCCTGTAGCATCAAATTCAAAATCTTTGTGTTGATAATGCCATTAGCAGCTTAAACTACACATAACTGGTGGCAGAAGAAAGGGGAATCAAGTGTTTAATGTGCGATTTTTTCTTTACTCTAAACTAAGGGAATTATTTATCAATGTCTCTAGGAAGGAATGGACATGGAATCTCAGGCACAAGCACAAACGCCATGCCAATTCCAATCCCAGTGGAAAATTCTCAAAACAAAACTCGGTGGAAAATTCTCAAAACAAAACTAAGGCCACAAGCACTGATTCTAAATTTGGGAAGATGAAACAGAAAACAATACCAAGGAGCATTTCTGTTTCTCGGAAAAAAGTCTCTCGTATGTATATACCTGGTGCATAAAAGACAACAGGACACTCTCCATTCCACCCCATGACAGACATTTCCATGAAGACAAATAAACATTCTACTCAATTTAATGGTTGTGAATCAAATGGGAGAATATTAACCAGAAATAATTCTAAGAATCACATATTAATGTGGCACTCAAATTCTGTAAGTCTGTTAAAAAGAAACCAAACTACTCATCCACGTACTCATTCAAATAAAACTAGCATGTGATTTTAGAATTTTTTAATCTGATTGGGGATTTTATACAGGAATGCAAATCAAAGTATCAGGTCAAAGCTTTTATTTAATCAAACAAATCCCTGCAACTTATATTGTTTCAAAGAGGAATTATAGCCATAACAAAACTTAGCGGTAAGGTTTCAACCCTGCTGCAAAACTAGTATGGAAGCAATAAATCTAGACTCTTATACATTAACTAGTAATACAGCAAAAAAGCAGTAGAAAGGATCTCATGATCGCTCCAGTTTTTGCAGTGCAGAAAGATCACATTTCAAGAGTACAAATGTCCATATCCTATAAACTCATAAAACATCCATTTTTTTCCATCATAAAGACTATTAATGAGTAATGATGAGAAGAATTGGCAGCAACCATAGAAACGCTTCAAAGATGAATAAAATTGCTTTTTATGGAAGAAGAGCATCAGTTAATCTTAGAAATTATAATGGTTGGATTTTTCCTCACATGAATGGAAAGGCAAAGTACAAAGAAGCTATTATTGTCTTCCTAACAATTATGACCGTGTAGAACGGTAAATTGATAAAATGTTGAAAAGATACTCTAATCTTCCTAATGATGAAGATTACATAGATTAGTAAAGAGCTGAGAAGCTGCTATAAATCTTCATAAAGATCAAGAGCGTGCATCAACATATGCAGGTAAACCCACTTAATATTGGCAGAACTCACCCAGGATGCTAATAAGAACTTTTAGAGCTCCCATTCCCTTGTAATAGAAAAGCTGTGTTTGAGGTGACTTTAATTAAACCCATAAAACTATCTAAAACCCTTACTTTAGTGGCCCCCATGATAAAGAAGTCACATGGTGATTTTCCGTGTAGGGAGACATTTTAAGTTGAAACCACAGCCCCTGTGAATTCAAAGTTACTGTTGTGTTGGATATGAATGGTCTTATGAGGCCAGGATCGGAATGACTGTTTGTTACTTTACAAGGTTTCCATTCAAGTCTGCACTAGAAAATACTAAAATAGTTTTCTCATAATAAACTGGCATTTGAGTCATATTAAATGTATCAAGATTCCACAGGCCATAGCCTACTCTCACAGCCTTCCATTGATTTCCATGTTGCCAGTTTGGGCTTGGTGCTTCGCCATTTTTTGTTGCTGGTTCGGCCACAAAAAATGTACAAAACTAAATACAGAACATAGCTGATAATTGGTAATTCAATGTTAAATTGTGAAATGTTAAAGATAAAATCTGATAAATCAAAAAGGGTTATATTATTGCAGCTGCACATGGTAAATCAACACAAAACATTACATTGCTCTTCATTGAGAGCATCAACATCATCAGCTGGTTTGTTGGAACCACAAGTAGGACCAGTGCCATTCCCACTAGGTGCACTTGCAAGTGACCCTTTGTATCAGTGTCGTACCTACTACCTTTCACCCTCAATGAAGACTAACAAAAGCTATTCTTAGGGTTTTTTATTTGTTTGCTCTTTTTCATAAAAACAAACTTTTTTTTGGTCCCAAGTGGGGTCTCACTGGGTTTGCCCCAGATTCACCCAGGGCCCTATCCCTGGCCTATGTACTCAACCTGTTACATTTGAATGTACCCAAGCAAACTCAAGACCAAACAACAACCAGAATCAGAATTCAGTCGAGACCAGTCCAGGTTTGGCCAGTGTTCTTGCAGAACCTGATAACAGAGCTTTATTGTTGAGCTGATTCCAAAAAAATCTAAACCTGTACCACAGGAAGTTTTAAGACTTCCCTGTCATAAAACCATATAGAAAAGGATCAATACAGCGGTTATCACATGAAAAATTAGATTCTGTGATGATTTTAACAATTAGCGGAAGCAGAAAGACATTTATAATATTTGATCAGTACTCAGAAATCTGAGCACAATGTAAGGAACAGAAGTTGATTACACAGCACTGACTATAAACCCTGTCTCATATTCATTTTGAACTGCACTTGAGTCTTTGCCAGGGAATTCTACACTTTAGCAGGCATCAACTCTTACACATTGTTCAATATATACAAGTAAATGTAAACAACCTACCAAATGAGAGCCCTGCGCATATAAATATGTACAAGATAAAGCCAAAAATAGAAATACTGTTTGCATTTTAGCAAGTATCTAAAGTTTGAATAGTGCTAAAGGCTCAGGATAAGTGGTAGGAATGATAAGTTTCACACTGAAATCCCAGATTTCATTTCACAAGTTTTTAGAGACCTGTTATTACCCAATGGGAAGACCTAGAGTACAAATCAAACTTATGGCAATGCATGGACCTAGGCCCGCCCATATGTGCATGTCACCATGGGTGAAACTAGAGACAGGGGTCAAGTTTAACTATAATAAGAATCCAAACCCATCCCCATGTTCACTACAAGCTCTGTCTTAATGCTTACCTTCACATTTTGGGGGCCAAAGGATTTAAAAAGCAAGGGATGCGGAACAAAAAGTATAACATCATAAACCTGTGTTCCATTCTCCCAGATTAAGGGGTACCTTGTTATAGCCATGGGAACATCTAAAGCTAGAGGTCAAACTAATCACAAGGCATGGAGCTGATCGCACCTACATGTCCCACCACCAGGAAGGTAGGGGTCAAATAAAATCATATGAAGGAGCTATGACCACCCCCATCTCTCTACAACCTCCA